>BQNB010119323.1:9946-20834 GCA_026074375.1 Tanacetum coccineum
ACGATTTTATACACGTTTTTTAAACCCTTTTATGTACGTTTTTATATACGTTTTTACACGCTTTTTTAAAATTTATACACACTTTTTAACACTTTTTACATGTTTTTATACACGTTTTAAAACATTTTTTACACGTTTTTATACACCCTTTTATGCATGTTTTTATATACGTTTTTACATATGTTTTTATACACGCTTTTAGACACGTTTTTACACACGTTTTTATATACGCTTTTACACACGTTTCTATACATGTTTTTATGCACGTTTTTATACACGTTTATATGCACGTTTATGCACACGTTTTTATACACATATTTTCATACACACGTTTTTACGCACATTTTTACACACATTTGTATAAACACGTTTTTATACACGTGTTTATACATACATTTTTATACACACATTTTTACACATGTTTGTATACACACATGTTTGTATAAAAATACGTATAAAAACGTGTATAAAAATGTGTGTAAAAAAACATGTAAAAAAAGTGTAAAAAAACGTTTATAAAAACGTGTGTATAAAAATGTGTGAGAAAATGTGTAAAAAAAATGTTTAAAAATGTGTGTATAAAAACGTATGTAAAAATGTGTGTATAAAAACGTGTATAAAAATGTATGTATAAACACGTTTATAAAAACGTGTTTATAAAAATGTGTGTAAAAACGTGTGTATGAAAATATGTGTATAAAAAGTGTAAACAAAATGTGCATAAAAACGTGTATAAAAACGTGCATAAAAGTGTGTATAAAAACGTGTGTAAAAATGTATATAAAAACGTGTGTTAAAAGTTGTAAAAAAAGTGTATAAAAACGTGTATAAAATTTAAAAATAATAAGATAAAAGCGACTTCTAAAAAAATAAATTTTCAGTTAATTACAAACGGTCGTTTATAGAAATACTAACGTTGAAATAAAAAAACTTACCGATCGTTAGCTTAACCTGCTCCAGCAGGTCAAGCAGGTCACCGCCACACACAATGTACGAAATTTGAATGTTTAGTGACAGATTCGGAAAAAAAAAATGGCTACACAGAAAGATAAAGTGTGTCAAGTTAAATGACTTTTTAAGTCATTACCCTTATATTTTTTTTTATATATATAATATGCAGGGCCGGCCCTGGCTATGGGCAGCGCGAGCGACGGCCCAGGGCATCAAGCAACTAGGGGGCATCAATATTTTGGTGTTCTGAATTGGTTTTACGTGATGAAGATGATGTTGTGATGATCAAACGGACCAGTAACATGTTCGACAAGTTTTAGAAAATGTTTTTGCCGGAAAAAAAGTTGCGGTAGTCTCCGATAAAACATGATTTACCCAAAAGAGAAGAGATGAAGATGATGACTCTTTTTGGTCATTTGTCTATTTTAATTCGCTTATATATATATATTTTTTCATTTAATATATTAATGTCAACATTGCTTACATAAATTCTTGTTTTGCCAAGAAGGTTTTATATACATGAGAAATATGTTAACTTTTACTGGTGTTTTCTTTAATAAAACAATGAATGAGAAATGAAAAAAAGCCATAATCGTATATGTTATTACGTTGTATTATTGTTTTAATTAATTATTCGACACTATTGCAGACCATTTTATAAAATGATTAAAAGGAACAAACTTGCAACTTGTTGATTAAATAAATTTAGACTAATTTGGATTTCTTTTCAATTACCCTTATACAAATTCTTGAAACGTTTATAAAACATATAAGATGTTTATTTACAATATTTATTAGGGGTTTTGGTTTGGTATCACTTTTTTTATCGTAAACGTTTGGTTGACCGGTCAAAGTAGGTTTTTGGAGAAATATGTTGGTTCGATTCTAAGTTTTTGCTATAAAGGTTACCGAAATAGGTGTTTATTGCCCAAGGCTTCGTCCATAGGGAAGGATTAGTCTGCACTCAAAAGGTGCAAGGGTCAAGGTTTCGCGCTGATTTAAACCTTGAAGTAGGGGCATTTTTTTTGGTCTCGCACAGGGCATCACAAATGTCAGGACCGGCCATGTTAATATATAGTGTTGTATAATCTCATAATTTATCTTACGTTCAATTAAAGTATTGAACCGATGAAAAATATTGAGTCTTTACTCATTAGCTTTCATTTCTTAATTCTGTAATTATAGCAAATATTTGCAAAAACAATTAACTCATTATTACAAGTTGTAATAGACTATAACAAAAAATATATTAATTGGTGTTTTAAGTTAGTTTTGACTCTATTTTAACTAACACTAATCATCATCACTTCAATTTATCAATTAAACTTAGAATGTTCATGGGAAAAAAATGTTTTCGTTATATATATATTTTTAAAAGTCACCACCCGACCAGGTTTATCAAACCGGGTCAACGAAAAACCGGCTGTTCAATCCGGTTCACAAACAAGCAAAAATCCGATCACATCCGGCCCGGTCTCCGAGCCGGTTTACGGGTCAACCGATTCAACCGGTCAGGTCAACCCGGGTTTTAAAACATTAACCCGGTCACATCCGACCCGATCTCCGAGCCGGTTCACGAGTCAACCGGTCAGGTCAACCCGGGTTTTTAAACATTGCTTAAAAGTAAAAAAGAAAAACCGATTCAACCGACCAGGTCAACCCGAGTTTTTAAACATTGCTTAAAAGTAAAAAAGAAAAACTGATTCAACCGACCAGGTCAACCCGAATTTTAAAACATTACTTAAAAGTATAAAAAAAGTCCTAAGTAACGGTATAGAATCTGATAAACCAAGATACTAGTCTAAATATAATTTTACTTATTTATTGTTCACGTAGCAGTGATAAAAAATAGTGACTTGGCATTAATTTAAAACCGTAAGATCAAGGTAAAAGTAAATCTAAACCCTTTAAAATGAACCTGAAACATATCTTTAACTCGTTACCTGAATTTTCGGGATTATAGTATACAATTTAAGCACGTTTCTTTGTTACAAACCTAGATAAGTATGAAAAGAAAACAATTATTGCTAGGTCAAAAGTATTACACAGTATGTGCGAAGTTTGTTTTTTATATTTGTTATCCAAATACTGATTCACCCGTAATTAGTGCATATTTTGAATTGCAGTCCAATTAAATAAACAAAGAATTTATATTATAAATTGATTGCCATCTCTATATTATAAGTTGCTAGCCATGATCATTAGTTTCTCTCTCTTTCATACAGTATCAAATGCATATTTTAGCCAGCTCTTTTGAAAGGCTATCTCCTATGCATGTAAAACCATTTATATGCATGTAAGATCATTAGTTTATCTCTCTTTCATAGATGTTTTTTTTTCGAACATAACACATATTGAGGTGCTGAGGCAAAAAGGACATTCGTACTCTGAAATCATCAACGAAAGCTTAATAGAATCTGTAGACTCATTAAACCCATTCATGCATGCTCGAGGGTTGAAAACTGTTCAACGACATGCAAGGCTAGGATCAAGGAAATGGGCTCCACGTTTGACTACAATCTTACACAACAAGCTTTGGTTGATGTAGACAATGGCGCACCAATCAACCAAGAACTTGTGAAGAAGTTCTTTGAAGATCCAATTCATGAAGCATATTTATATGTATATTTTTATTCATATGCTTTGTTATTGTGAATGTCGTAGGTATATGTACAGCCTATTTTAAGTATCTTCATTTTATTTAATATAATACAAGTAACTTGGAAAATAAAGGGATATTATGATTAGGGGTCTTAGGTCCTCTCATGGTCTTCGGAGTATGGTAACGAACATAGGGTCGTCTCACAAACATTTTCCGTACTTAAAAAGAAATTTACAATGATATTTATTTGCTACATTCTTTTTTCTAGGCAGGTTGGATTTGCTTTCACTACAGTGGTAATATTATGAATGCATTTAGGCCCTTTAGTTAATATACATGCTTAAGCTGGTTACTAAATTCGATTTACAAGTTTATGGCTAGTTTGAATTATAGGCAATTAAAGTTATATGGAGGCCGTTTTGAGTTGTAGTATATCTTTTATACGTTTTCATAATACTTGGAAAGTTCAAAATGGAAAGTTGTCAAACGATCAATCTGCGTGATCAATCTATGTTTGTTTGTGTTGTTGACATGAAGGGAATGTGCATTAATCAAAATTTCTATATGCTTTAACATCTGTGATATGCTTCTATTTAATTTATCTTTTATTTGCAGATAACTTTATATTACTAGGATACTGTTTTTATTGTAGTTACATATTTTTAAGCGTGACACGTATAATGCAAAAACCTCATCTTCTCACACTTTTTTCAAATAGTGTACCCGTGCAATGCACGGGTATTGCACTTGTTCTACTTTGTAACTTATTCCAAGCCAATTTGGTTTACTTTGTTTCCAATGTGGGAATTTTGACTATGCACCAAGCCACCAAACACAAGTAAGATTTAACATATTCCTTTTTACATACGAATAGTTTTATATCATCTAAACTTTTAAAACATTTCATTTGAAAATTCAATTTTATTGCAGAAACAATAATTTTGGATGGTATTCAAACACAAAATCATACTTACTGGTGAGGACAAGTATGCACATTTAGCAACATATATTACGAAACTGTTTTTTTGCAATTCAGTTTTGGTATACATGCATATGCCATTAATATTTCGAGATTTGTGATATGTCTTTTGGGTTCATATATAAAGGAAATGAACAGATTGTTTAACTGAAATCGAACTATCATTTCTTACATATAAATTCCATATTGATTTTTGTATAAAATCCTTGTTAGTAATAGGAAAAGAATATCGTGATATATATACATAAGAATGGATTATAAACCTATGATCAAGGATACAACAACATTTCACATCTAATATTCTGATATAATTTGGCATGCTGGAAAATAGTTTGGGGGAAGCATCCTACAGACAGCTTGAACTTCATCATAGAAATCTGTTTTTGGTTTGTGAAATTATTGAAATGTTACATCTTTTCTTGCATACGTAGGCGAATACGAATACACGGTCCAAAACATGTATGCTCGGCTGAATTTTGGTTTTTTCATAAGTATTAATTAGACCACCACGAATAATAACTTGAAATCAAGAAGAAATTATTTACGTTTAAAGTTATATATGTTTTATCTTTCGAAATTAAGATCCTTCCTACCAACAAAAAAAGTTTTTTCCTTTCGTCAGAGCTAAAAACATTGGTCTGGTCAAGAGTCTCTTCTCCATAATATGCTACGAAATGATAACTTTATTATTCAAACGAGAAAAATAAGAGTAGAAACTAGAAAGAATCAAATATGCTATGTTTATTGATTTAACCTTAATCCCACATTGGAAAAAGAATTAACTAAATATGTACTTATATTCACGATGGTTACTCAAATATATGTAAATGGTTAGAACGTTAGAGTATCAAGTCTTAAGGCTTTAAAGTCTCTTTTAGAGTATCAAGCCTATGAGCAACAATACGTTATAGGCTTTATACTTTAACAGCTTTTTTATTTATGCATTTGTTTTTTTCTTTCTTTTTCTGGAAATTTAGGATTTGACTTTGCACCAAAATAAGTTTTACAAGCTTGTTTGCACTCTGTAAGCGTGATCAGACTGTCCCAACATAAAATGCTTTGCTACACTCATCGGCGTATGTGCAAACAAAACATAGAGTGTCGTTGAATTTCAATGATATCAGGCTACTAAACAACGTACTATTTACCAGGTTGAATCCACTACTATACAACCAATTCTAGTTTGGTTTAGTCTCCATAATTATTATTAGGCACTGCGTATGATAACTTGAAATCCAGATACATTAAGAGTTATAGATTTTGTCTTTCGAAATAAATTAAGATCATTTATACCGAAAGATGGTTTTTTTCCTCTCGTTGAAGTGTAATAAATATGGTTTAGCCGAGAAATGTTTCTCCATAACACGCTACATAAACACTTTCAGGGGTAAAATTTTAATAAGAAAAGAACAGTAGGATCGGAACACTCAAATGTGCTATGCTTATCCAACATTGGAAAAAAATCAAATAATTATCTATATATAAGCTTATGGTTAACTTCATAGCCATGAGGGTGATGATAGAAAAAGAGCCTTGACTCAAACACACACGAGTAGTAGAGCAAACACGTTATCTCTTAATATGAATTTTCCTAAGCGTTGGAGACTTCTTAAAGAATCAGTTTCACTATGCAAATTTAGCTATAATGTAAATTTAAACTGTTTTTATACACCGCACACTGGACTTGCAAACAACACACAGGTATCACAAAATTTTTATGATATCGATCCATAAAACAAAGAATCTAATAGGTCGAATTTGTTACTAACGAAATTTAGGTTGATTTTGCTTTTCGTTTCTCCTTAAGTGTCATGCCATAGTGTAGAATAACTTGTAATAGAGATAAAATTCTCTTAGTTTGATGTTACAGACTCTAGCTTCCGAAAATATGATACATCCTATCGAAGGATGTATTTTCCGCTGGAAACAATTTAGTTTAGTCAGCCCTATCTTCGTAATATGCTACGAAGTCTATCAAAGGCTAAAAAGAAAAATCTGATGAGAAAAATAATAATGGAAACAATTAAATATGTTATGGAACTCAATCCCACATTGGTCAAAGTAACAATTAAAAGCCTAGATATAATCTTATAGTTTCTTTGTTGATTTGAGGGGAGTAGAGCTTAGAGTTACTTTCAAGACTTTAAACGAATTAGCTCTATTCTAACTTCAGCTCTTTTGATATACTTGTTTAGCAATTTTTCCTAAATAATTTGTACATTTTTTTGATATATCTGTTTAGCTATTATTTCTAAATAATTTGTACATCTTTTTTGATATATCTGTTTAGCTATTCTTTCCCAAATAATTTGTAACATTCATTTTGTGCTTTGCATTTACCGTCCTTATGTGACAAACTACTTGTATTGTTCATCCCTCATTCTAGTGACCGTTTATTTTCTTCACCATTTTGTTTCTCCGTTAGGTCGACCATTTAGTTTCTTTGTTAGATCCGTCACATGCTTTGCATGTGAAAGTAAAAGAAACTTTTTCATTTCTTTTACATATTTGCAAATAGAAAAAAGTTAGAAGAAAACAAGGAATATCGCTGCTTATTGCTTTTTCTAAGCTTGGTAAATATAATTTCAAGTAACGAATCTAAATCAAATTTCACATTTTTAGTAGTGAACAATCAATTTGGAACATACCGAAAATGCAAGGTGAACAATAATTTTGTGACGGAATGAGTATATATCTTTCTTTATCCCGGTCGCAACAAACTCATATTACCATTTTCACCATCACGTACCACCACCACCTCTTCAAAACATAACCCTAGTGAAACTTAAAGGTACGATAATTCACTTGTGAAATTAGCTAAACATATGAAATTCAATTAGTATTCATATCTAACAGGTAATAGATGCAGTGAAAAGTTAGTCGTTAGCTTATATGGAGTGGACTACTGATGTTCCTTTAAACTTTTTTCTTCTTAACAACAAAATGATGAAACTCGTTAAAGGAGAAAAAAATGGGCAAAAGAAAAGAAATGTTTAGGTGACATATGTTATGATTTAACTGTAGAAGGGTGAGTTAAATTTTTTTTACTCTCTCAGCTACTATTTCGTAAAATTTAACTTGATGGAAACATTAATTCATCTAATTGCAGTTTTATTTTTTATAAAACGCAATTGAATCATACATCTAGTTAACATTCATGTCGCCTTAGTGATGATTTGGAAACCTGGACTAGTACACGTACTGAAAAAATCATCCTAAGAAATAAAATTTATGCTTTTAATTTAAGTCACGACTATCATGATCTAGTCGACATAATTCATGACAGCACGTGAGTGCGCGCTTTTCAAAGAGTTGCCATTTTTGTATCTCAGCGTGCTTGTTAGAGAGATTGAGAGAATACAGGATGTGCTTGTCATAAGTGGAAAGGAAGGTGACGCAATGTGTATAAAATTTTTAGATCGAGATATAACTGTCTTGTGTATAAGCGGATAGGATATTTCTTCCTCTTGACGGGGCGAAGACATTCTGGTGTAGTGAGTAGTCAAGACCCATTTCTTCCTAGTATACGGAAACACTGTTTAAGGCTAAAAAGAAAAAAGAAAATAACAATGAAAAAATAATCAAATACGTTGAGTTATGATATTTAGGCCTACATAATAGACCTACAAATAACCTACTCCATTCACATGTTGACAAATGTCAAATACTCATTCTTTCTCTTCATATTCACCAATCAAATTTTCAATTCCACTAATCATAATTGTAAGTCTATTTTTAGGCATATAGGTTAGGCTTACAAATCATTTTTCAAATACGTTATATAAGATGCAAAGTCAATCCCACATAGAACAAAGAAGCAACTAAATTTCTAGATATAAGCTCATAGTTACTGTAACACCTTGTGGTAGATGACGTGGTTGAGCCTTTGGGCCATGTTCCTTTACGGCTTAATCATATCATCATGACCTTTTTGTAGTTGAGACATTTATTTTAGCCGCAAATTGAACCTTTTAATCACGTACCTTTTTACATTAATCATGCACCTTTTTATATCATCTCGTGACTTTTTGTTTGATATTTGGTTCGTGAGCGTGTTGTTGAGTTATGAAGACTGATATAGGCCCCGATGTGTATGACGCAGATGGTGCAACCCCAAGTTAATTCAGATTCAACGATAGTTCAGGTAGAGCAAGAACATGACCGCTCACCACAACCATTGTGTAACACTCCCAAATAGGCTCGCAGCGGAATAATGAGTCCGGGAGCGTTACTTCATAGATCAATATCACAAGATATGAGAACGACCTCTAAAAGAGTCGTTTAAAATACGATACATTGGATTTGTGGAAAACTAGAAGGGGGGTTGAATAGTTTTTCCAAGATTTTTCGATCTTTTTAGATTTGTTTAACACTTTTGAAACTTTTTGTGAAGTGATCTAGATATTGATGTTTGACAATTAATAAGTAAGAGATGTAAGAGTAAATAAAAGATAAAGTATAGAAAGAGATCACCGGGACACAAGTATTTATAGTGGTTCGGCTACAAGGACACCTTCCTTGCCCTACTCCACTCCCCGAGTCACCTACTCGAGAGTTTGTTAAACACTAGTCACCGAGCTCCTTTCACTTGGCGGAGAAGCCTTCACAACGATGGTACACTTCTATAGGTTACAAAGATGATCACCGAATTTCTCACACACGAGAATCGATGATAACACAACTACACTTGATGTACAACTAACAATACAACAATTAATCACAGCAAGATGATCTTTTGAAAGAAGTAAGAAGAAGAATCAAGATCAAGACACTTTTGATGCGTGCTTGAAACTTTCGCGTATTTGGCAATTCCTTTCTTGAAGTGAATTACCTACACAAGAATTAGAAGAAGAGATGCTAGAGAGAGAGAGATCAGTTGATTAGAGAGAAGATTAGATGAGAAAGGTGTGTGAAAACATGAGAAATGGCTTGGTATTTATAGCCAAAAAATTTACTGTAGGCCGGTTCTTCCGGTGCTGTTGACAAAGGGCACCGGCTTGCAAAACTAAGGGCACCGGCAAACAGTAACTAAATCCGGATTTTGATTTGCAAAATCTTGAGAAATCTTGTGTAATCTTATGAGATTTTCCTTGGATTTGCTGCATTTGATTATATACTAAATGAGAAAATAAGTGTAAGATGATTTTGTGTAAAGTTAGGGTTTTAAAAGAATTTGTATGCTTTTTCAAGTTGCATGTGTTTTTCTACAAAGATGGGAGATAGTAAAGAAATCATGTTTGTGAGATAATAAGAGGTTTGTTATGTTTTGTCATTAATAAAACCTTAGTCTAAGTTGATTGTAAAACGTTTTGTTTAAAACCGGTTTATTTGTATCACGCCGTTCAGATAGAGTGAGACAGGTGGTCCAGCGACTCTAGAACATGTTGCATCATGTATGGTTGGAAGAGAGGCCTCTTGTAGTACTGGGTTTGAGGGGAGGATTGTTGGGTGCAAACCCAATCCCATATCGGTAGAATAAGTAAACTGAAGATGCGTTTCACACTTATAAATAACCCTCTCATTGTAATTGTAAACTAGGATCTGGGTGTGTGTGTCTTGTACCCCGTGCAGTTTAGCACGGGTCGTGCAGTTTGGCACGGGTCGTGCAGTTTGGCACGGATCGTGCAGTTTGGCACGAGCCTGAGCAGTTTAGCTCAGAGCTTAATAATATCTCTCTTGTTTGATCTCGTGGACTGCCACGACTATCATAGTCGTGGATACCACGTTATATCTTGTGTCGATTATATTCCGCATTTACTTTCCGTAAGCCTTGTTTGTATTCTTTGTTTGTTCGAGCGGTGTGTGCAGGAGCTATATACCAGAGCTATATACCGTACAGAGGTCTGTACAGAGGTGTGTGCAAGTGTCATATACCCTAACAAAGTGGTATCAAGAGCCAGGTTACGATAAACAATGGCAGAAGACGGTAAGATAAAGATCGACAGTATAATGGTTATGACCGGTTTCTGTAAGATGTAGATCGAAGAATCTCTATATCAGAAGAAGCTTTAGGAGCCTTTGGAAAAAGCCAAACCTACAGGTATGAAGGCATTGTTATTATTATCTTCGTGGCCTTAGAGTTGGTCAAGCACTGTTACAGCAGTTAATGGTTCATGTAGAACTACTAAGCTAACATTCAAAGGGATTCGGAATTTGATTCTTTGTTAAAGATATCCGGCGGAAGACATCCAGAGAATGTGTGAATTATTAAGTGCAGAGGACAGATACAGGGTAGAGGGTACAACAAAGGGTATGAAGCAGAACAGAAACAAGTCGAAATCATGTAAGATAGGAGAGATAAAGTACAGGCAGAATATAACGTGTTGGACTTACAACCAGAAGGGCCACTACTTATT
>BQNB010119324.1:0-14515 GCA_026074375.1 Tanacetum coccineum
TTTCTATTCTTTTGGCATTTATTTGGCTTTTATTTGGCAAAATCCCGGGTAAATTAGATGTACAATTAAGCAAAAGGAATACGAACGATCTTTTCCGCACAGACGATAACAGCATGGTATTTTGCCAACCAATCCATACCAATGATTACGTCAAAACTACCTAGTTCTACGGGCATTAGGTCTATGTTGAAAAATACCCTTTTGAGGGCCCAAACGACCCTGAAAGGCCTAAGACTGACAGGGCTCATGGAACATCCATGAATCTTGACCATTGGGCCGTTTCCGAGTGACCATGCGAATTTCAACCCAATCCGCAACAGAAATTTGTTACCGTAAAATAATATGTTGCCGCAAAATAAGCGTCGAGCGTATTTGTCATGTTGACTCGCTCGTTGACCGTATCTGCATCAGAGGTCCCCATGATATGACATTAGAAGGTAACCTGCAAAAAATAGGTTAATAAACGTGACTTCCTTGTAACACTAATGATAAATTTCACCCTTAAAGAAAAAATTGTAAAATACCCGCTAAAAGGTATAATTATTAATGAACAAATATTTTTTTAGTGAAATATTAAACCTTTTAGCGGGTATTTTCAAAGTTTTTTGTTAAATGCGAATTTATTAATAAAATAAGCCAAAAAAGGCAATGTACAAAGAGAAAACATTTTTTTGGACACCTTCTTAAATACTTTTACTTTGGCACAAATAAAAAACTGGGTCTAGAACAATTCAAGCACTGTACAAAAACCATAATGCAATGAAACAATAAACCAAGAAGTAGATAGAACAGACCATAAAGAAGATACATTGGAAACACATGGAATGCAACAAGAAGCAAGACCAAATGAGTGTGCCCCTTTAAAAAACTTCCCTAAACAAAAAACCAAGTACGTTAAACCTTGGAGAAAACAAATGAGTACAACTTTCTCTTAGTCCTCCCAAATCAACATTAGAACGCCACAAACATACCTAGAGAATAAATGATTAAGAAACTATTTTCATGATATTCAATAGAGTCATTATTAAGATACCATGCAGATGCACATATCACCAAAGAATAGGAAACTATAAAGGCCATAGGACAATATTGGTAAAAACCATACGTTGAATTCCAATTCCATAGAGAAGTGTTCATGTCCTTCATGGAAACACTAATCGTGGAACCAAGAGTTTCCCATAGTTGACAATCATCTAAAGGAGGATAAGTTCTAAATAAAAAGGAAACAAAATCACAAACAAAACATAATTGATTCTGCCCAAAATAAAGCTTAAAAATAGAAAAATGCCCTTTTGAGGGCCCAAACGACCCCGAAAGGCCTAAGACTGACAGGGCTCATGGAAGATCCATGAGTCTTGACCGTTAGGCCGTTTCCGAATGACCATGCGAATTTCAGCCCAATCCGCCACAGAAATTTGTTGCCGCAAAATAATCTGTTGCGGCAAAATAAGCGCCGAGCGTATTTGTCATGTTAACTCACTCGTTGACCGTATCTGCATCAGAGGTCCCCATGATATGACATTAGAAGGTAAACTGGAAAAAATAGATTAATAAACTTGACTTCCTTGTAACCTTAATGATAAATTTCACCCGAAAAGAAAATTTGGAAAATACCCGCTAAAAGGTATAATTATTCATGAAAAATGTTTTTTAGTGAAATATTAAACCTTTTAGCGGGTATTTTCAACGTTTTTTGTTAAATGCGAATTTATTAATAAAATAAGCCAAAAAAGGCAATGTACAAAGAGAAAATAATTTTTAGGACACCTTCTTAAATACTTTAACTTTGGCACAAATAAAAAATGGGACTAGAAAAATTCAAGCTCGGTACAAAAACCATAATGCAATGAAACAATAAACCAAGAAGTAGATAAAAAAACCAATTCATAGTAGTCTAAGCCCATCAAGACAACAGAACAGACCATCAAGAAGATACATTGGAAACACATGGAGTGCAACAGGAAGCAAGACCAAATGAGTGTGCCCCTTTATAAAACTTCCCTAAAAAAAACCAAGTAGGTTAAACCTTGGAGAAAAAAAATGAGTACAACTTTCTCTTAGAACTCCCAAATCAACATTAGAACCCCACAAATCACCAAGGAATAGGAAACTATTGAGGCCATAGGACAATATTGGTAAAAACCATACGTCGAATTCCAATTCCATAGAGAAGTGTTCATGTCCTTCATGGACACACTAATCGTGGAACCAAGAGTTTCCCATAGTTGACAATCATATCATATCTTCTTAACCATCCATTCTAGACTATTATTCATCAACTCGCACGTCATTATAATCATGGTGTCATCAATATAAAAATACAATATTGCATTTCCAAAATCAATTTTCCTCATGGAACCAGTTAACCTAAGCACATGAAAGAGAAGCAGAACCTATCATAGATCCAAACTTCTAGCAAAATCATTCACCGTCTTCATGTACTACATAATCTTATTCATAGTTTAACTCTAAAGGCCCGTTAACAGTTCCAAAATTACACTTAAAAATGCCTTCATTAAAGAATTATATACTTGATGAGGACTTTTCAACAACAAAGCAGAAGTGAGGTTAATGCAGATCGAATATAAAAACAAGCCACACAAGCACAAGAACTAATCCGAAATTCTCAAAATGAGGTTTCTCAAAAGCTGCAGAGACAACCCTGAAATCTTCCTTATAAAGGAGGATAAGTTTTAAATAAAAAGAAAACAAAATCACAAAATAAACATAATTGATTCTGCCCAAAATAAAGCCTAAAAATAGAAAAACGCCCTTTTGAGGGCCCAAACGACCCCGAAAGGCCTAAGACTGACAGGGCTCATGGAAAAGCCATGAGTCTTGACCGTTGGGCCATTTCCGAGTGACCATACGAATTTCAGCCCAATCCGCCACAGAAATTTGTTGCCGCAAAATAATATGTTGCCGCAAAATAAGCGCCGAGCGTATTTGTCATGTTAACTCGCTCGTTGACCGTATCTGCATCAGAGGTCCCCATGATATGACATTAGAAGGTAACCTGCAAAAAATAGGTTAATAAACTTGACTTCCTTGTAACCTTAATGATAAATTTCACCCGAAAAGAAAATTTGGAAAATACCCGCTAAAAGGTATAATTATTCATGAAAAATATTTTTTAGTGAAATATTAAACCTTTTAGCGGGTATTTTCAACGTTTTTTGTTAAATGCGAATTTATTAATAAAATAAGCCAAAAAAGGCAATGTACAAAGAGAAAACAATTTTTAGGACACCTTCTTAAATACTTTAACTTTGGCACAAATAAAAAATGGGACTAGAAAAATTCAAGCTCGGTACAAAAACCATAATGCAATGAAACAATAAACCAAGAAGTAGATAAAAAAATGACCAATTCATAGTCTAAGCCTATCAATACAACAGAACAGACCATAAAGAAGATACATTAGAAACACATGGAGTGCAACAAGAAAAAAGATCAAATGAGTGCGCCCCTTTAAAAAACTTCCCTAAACAAAAAACCAAGTAGGTTAAACCTTGGAGAAAAAAATGAGTACAACTTTTTCTTAGTCCTCCCAAATCAACATTAGAACGCCACAAACATACCTAGAGAATAAATGATTAAGAAACTATTTTCATGATATTCAATAGAGCCATTATTAAGATACCATGCAGATGCACATATCACCAAAGAATAGGAAACTATAGAGGCCATAGGACAATATTGGTAAAAACCATACGTTGAATTCCAATTCCATAGAGAAGTGTTCATGTCCTTCATGGAAACACTAATCGTGGAACCAAGAGTTTCCCATAGTTGACAATCATCTAAAGGAGGATAAGTTCTAAATAAAAAAGAAACAAAATCACAAACAAAACATAATTGATTCTGCCCAAAATAAAGCTTAAAAATAGAAAAATGCCCTTTTGAGGGCCCAAACGACCCCGAAAGGCCTAAGACTGACAGGGCTCATGGTAAAAACCATGAGTCTTGACCGTTGGGCCGTTTTCGAGTGACCATGCGAATTTTAGCCCAATCCGTCACAGAAATTTGTTACCGTAAAATAATCTGTTGCCACAAAATAAGCGTCGAGCGTATTTGTCATGTCGACTCGAAAAAATGACCAATTCATAGTAGTCTAAGCCCATCAAGACAACAGAACAGACCATCAAGAAGATACATTAGAAACACATGGAGTGCAAGAAGAAGCAAGACCAAATGAGGTTTCCCTTTTAAAAAACTTCCCTAAACAAAAAACCATGTGGGAAAAACCTTGGAGAAAAAAAAAGTACAACTCTCTCTTGGTCTTCCCAAATCAACATTAGAACCCCACCAACATACCTAGAGAATAACTGATAAAGAAACTACTTTCATGATATTCAATAGAGCCTTTGTTAAGATACCATACGTAGTATTCCAGTTCCATAGAGAAGTGTTCATGTCCTTTATTGTAAAACTAATCTTAGAACCAAGAGTTTCCCATAGTTGACAATCATCTCATATCTTCTTAACCATCCATTCTAGCCTATTATACATCCAGTTGCACATCATTATAATCATGGTGTCATCAATATAGAAATACAATATTGCATTTCAAAAATCGAGTTTCCCCATGGAACCAGTTAACCTAAGCACATGAAAGTGAATCGAAACCTATTATAGATCCAAACTTCTAGCAAAATCTTTCACCATCTTCCTGTATTACATAATCTTATTCATAGTTTAACTCTAAGGGCCCGTTAACAGTACCAATATTACACTTAAAAATGCCTTCATTAAAGAATTGTGTACTTGATGAGGACTTTTCAGCAACAAAGCAGAAGTGAGGTCCCCATGATATAACATTAGAAGGTAACCTGCAAAAAATAAGCTAATAAACTTGACTTCCTTGTAACCTTATTTATAAATTTCACCTGAAAAGAAAATTTTGAAAATACTCGCTAAAAGGTATAATTATTCATGAAAAATATTTTTTTAGTGAAATATTAAAACAACATAAACATAATTGATTCTGCCCAAAATAAAGCCTAAAAATAAAAAAACGCCCTTTTGAGGGCCCAAACGACCCCGAAAGGCCTAAGACTGACAGGGCTCATGGAAAAGCCTTGAGTCTTGACCGTTGGGCCATTTCCGAGTGACCATACGAATTCAGCCCCTAATCTGCCAACAGAAATTTGTTGCCCGCAAAATAAAATGTTGCTGCCAAAATAACGCCGAGCGTAATTTGACATGTTAACCTCTCTCCTATTGACCGTATCTGCATCAAGAGGTCCCCATGATATGACATTAAAGGTAACCAGCAAAAAATATGATAATAAAACTTGACTACCTTGTAACCTTAATGAAAAATTTCACCCGAAAAGAAAATTTGGAAAAATACCCGCAAAAAGTTATAATTTATACATAAAAATTTTATTAGTGAAATAGTTAAACCTTTTAGGCGGTATTTTCAACGTTTATTGTTAATGCGAATTTATTAATAAAATAAGGCCAAAAAAGCAATGTACACAGATAAAACAATTTTTAGGACACCTTCTTAATACTTTAACTTTGGCACAAAAAATAAAAAATGGGACAAGAAAAATTCAAGCTCGGTACAAAACCATAATGCAATGAAAGCCAAAAACCAAGAAGAAGATAAAAAAACTAATTCATGAGTAAGCAAGCCCATCAAGACAATAGAACAACCCATCAAGAAGATACATTTGAAACACATGGAGTGCCAACAGGAAGCACGACCAAATGGTGTGGCCCCTTTAAAAAACTACCTCCTAAACAAAAAAACCAGGTAGGTAAAACCTTATTGAAAAAAAAAAGAGTACAACTTTTCCCCCTCTTAGTCCTCCTAAATCAACATTTAGAACCCCACAAAATCACCAAAGAATAGGAAATACTATAGAGGCCTAGGACAATATAGTAAAAACCATACGTCTAATTCCAATGTCCATAGATAAGTTGTTCATGTCCTTGCTCATGAAAACACAAATTCGTGGAACCAAGAGTTTCCCATGTGGACAATCATCTCATATCTACTTAAACTCCCATTACTAACCAATTATATCATCAACTTGCACGTCATCATAATCATGGTGCAATTCAATAAAAAAACAATAATGCCATTATCCAAAATCGTTTTTCCTCATGGAACCAGTTAACCAAAGGCCCTTAAAGAGAATCAGAACCTATCAAGATCTAAACTTCTAGTCAAAATCATTCACCTGTCTTCATGGTATACCTAAACTTAATTCAGAGTTTAACTCTAAGTCCCGTTAACAGTTCCAAAATTGACACTAAAATGGCCTTCAGTTAAAGAATTATATACTGTGCTAAGGACTTTTCAACAACAAAGCAAAGTGAGGTTAATGCAGATCGAATATAAAAACAAGCAACAACAAGCAACAAGTAAACTAATCCAAAATTCATCAAAATGAGGTATCACAAAAGCTGCAAAGACAACCCAGAAATCTTCCTTAAAAGGAGATAGAGTTTAAATAAAAAGAAAACACAATCAACAAAAAAAACATAATTGATATCTGCCTAAAATAAAGGCCTAAAAAAAAAAAAAAAACCCTTTTAGAAGGGCAAAACAAAACACCCCGAAAGGCCTAAGAATTGACAGGGGCTCCATGAAAAGCCCATGAGTCTTGACGCAGTTGGGCGATTTTCCCGAGTGATCACACAGAATTTTCAGCCCGAATCTGCCACAAAATTTGTTAGCCCGCAAAATAATATGTTGCCGCCAAAATAAAGCGACGAGCGTATTGTCATGGTTAACTCGCTCGATGACCGTTTCTCATCAGAGGTCCCCATGATATGACATTAGAAGGTAACCTGCAAAACATAGGTTAATAACTTGAAAACTCCCCTTCCTTGTAACCTTAATGGATAAATATTACCCGACAAGAAAATTTGGAAAAATCCCGCAAAAGTGTATAAGTTATTCATGAAAAATATTTTTTTAGTGAAATATTAAACCTTTTAGCGGTTATTTTCAATGTTTTTTTTATTAAATGCGAATTTATTAAGAAAAAAGCCAAAAAAGGAAAAGTACAAAGAGAAAAAAATATTTAGGACACCTTCCTAAATACTTTAACTTTGGCACAAATAAAAAATAAGACTAGAAAAATCCAAGCTCGGTACAAAAACTATAATGTAATGAAGCAATAAACCAAGAAGAAGATAACAAACATAACCAATTCATAGCAGTCTAAGCCCATCAAGACAATAGGACAAACCATCAACAAGATACATTGGAAACCCATGGAGTGCAACAGGAAGCAAGACCAAAAGAGTTTGCCCCTTTAAAAAACTTCCCCAAACAAAACCAAGTAGGAAAAAAATACTTCAACTTTGGCACAAAAAATAAATGACATTATACAAATCCAAGCTCAATACAAAAAACATAATACACTGAAAAAATAAACTAAGAAGAAGATAAGCAAATAACTAATTCATAGCAGTCTAGCCCATCAAAATAAGATAGCAGACCATCAAGAAGATCCATCAGTAACATAATGAGTGAAAGAAAAAGCATGACCAGATGAGATTGCCTCCTTAAAAAACCTCCCCAAAGAAAAACCGAGTGAGAAAAACCTTAGAGAAGAAAAAAGACCAAAAACATAGCTGGTGCATAATTGTAAAAGAAACTATTTTCATTATATTCAATAAAGCCTTTATTAGGATACCATGCATATGTACATAGCACCTGAAAATAGGAACAAACATTGCCATATGACTCACTAGCAAAAACCCCAGGTAGTCTTCTAGTTCCAAAGAGAAGTGTTCCTACCCTTCATGTAAACACTAATCTTGGAACTAAGAGTTCCTCACAGTTGACAATTATGTTATAGCTTGTTAACCATCCATTCTATCCCATTATATAACAACCTGCACATTATTATAATTATGGTATCATCAATATAGATATTAAATATAATATTGCATTTTAAAGAACTAGTTCCCCCATGGAATCAGTTAACCTAAACAAACGAAAAAGAGAAGTGAAACCTATAATAGATCCAAAATTCTAACCAATTCTTCCACCATATTTTGGTAGTACATAATCTTATTCATAGTTAAACTCTATATACATAAAGCTTTTTCCACATCATCATTATGCTTAAGAGTGAGCCCCATAAGTTTGAGCCTAACATGTTTCAATAATAAACTTAAAAATGCCTTCATTAGTAAGTTGTAAACTTGCTGAGCTCTTCTCAGCACTAAAGTAAAAGTGAGGTCTCCATGAAATAATATTAAAAGGTTATCTTTAAAAAATAGGTTAGTAACTTGAGTTCCTTGCAACCCTTATGATAATTAAACCTACTTCCAGCCTTAATCTGTCTCATAACCATTAAATTGTAAAAAAGATTAGGAGATATTAGGTCTTTTTATACTTATCCTCTACCATATTTGAAGAATCCTTGAGTTTTCCCATTAATACAAATAGAAAAATAAGTATTGGTTAGCCATATCATAATCCAGTGAATAAAGGCCAACAATTCTTTTCTTTATAATATCAACTAGAATATTATAGTCATTATCACCTAACCTTTTTGAAACTATAGGAACCCCTAGATATCTAATTGGTAATGTACCTTCATTAAAAGGCATTACCATCATGATATCACCAACAATATTATCAAGTATGCAACAAAAAAAGCCTCACTTTTTGCCATACTAGGATGAAGTTCAAAACTCGACCTGAATTCATCAAGAACTGTTCTCAACGTTGAAACAGAAGAGAGGTCCCCATGACCAGTGCACCACTTAATGAATAACTACATAGGTGCATGGACAAAACAACCAAAACTATGGACCACATCCTTGTTATAAACCAAAATAGTCCACTCTTTTAAGCACTCAATCTTATCTAAATAAGGGAAGACCTAAAAATGGTGTCTATCCATACACATGTTAACCCCCATTGCACATCAAACATCCATCTAATCATATTAAGATTAGTAGCATTACCATCATCACAGTCAAAGACAACGTCGCATTTCCAAAATCATCTACCACAACGAAACCTGCTATCCCAAAAATAGGTACACACTTGGGAGATCAAAGTTCTTAAACACAATCATAAGTCATTGTACAATTATGCTCAATTCAAGGAAAAATAAATGGTATATTCTAAAGCCTACAGTGATGCTATGAAATTTCACCAAAAAAATATATTTGAAAATACCTGCTAAAAGGTATACTTTTTCACTAAAAATGTTTTTAGTGAATTATTATACCTTTTAGCGGGTATTTTTAATTTTTTTTTGTTAAATGTGAATTTACTAAAAAAAGAAGCCAAAAAAGGCAAAGTATAACTTTTGCCAAAGGTTTACTCTCATCATCCACAAGCGTAACCTTCCCATCAATAATTTGTCTTGTAATTTTATCAGTTTTTTCAACAATAGGGGTGGTATTAGTACTACTAGACATTCCAGATCCACTAGAATTAGCCATTTTACTAGCCAGATTTGAAGCCCCACCATTTGTACCAAATAAACATCATTCTAGCCATATTTGAATCCCTACTATTTGTACCAAATCAACATCATTTTCAACTCAATTAAGCACATAAAATGAGTTTGAATTACTAACCTCTATTGTAGGCTCCAAATCTTTCTTCTTATTACCACTAGTGTTGACATTGTTCGAATTAGAAAAATGTCTAGACACTTGTTTGACCGGTTTAAATCCCACCTTAGGACCAACCGGAACGCCTCTAGGAGCTTGGCCAGGCTTCTTCAGACACAACAGACTATCAAGAAGCTCGCCATTCGAACATAGGGAGTGTAAAATGAAAGCCAAAAACATATGAGATAGCCTCCTTATAAACCTCCCCCTATGAAAAACCTTGTGGTAAAAACCTTAGATAGAAAAAAGTACAAATCTCTCTTGATCCTTCCCAAATAACATTAGAACCCCACAAACATACCTAGTGCATAATTGAATACCATTTAGCAGGTAATTTTTTAAAAAAATGGGGATGAATTTTATGGATCACCTATTCGCTTTAGGGAATATTTACTTTTTCTCACCTAAAAATTAAGCATAAGTCACTATCTTTGACAGTGATGATGTAATGCAACTGATCTCAATCTAAACATATGGGTGTTTGGTGTGCAATGGACTAACTTGTGTATGGATAGGCACCATCTTTAGGTCTTTCGTTGTTGAGATCAAAATGAGTGCATGAAAGAGTGGACTATTTTCATTTATAACAAGGATGAGTCATTAGTTTTGTTGTTTTGTACATGCTACTCTCCCGCCCCCCCCTCGTTTCTAATTAAGTGGTGCACTGGTCATTTTGACGTCACTTCTCCTAACTTTGTACATGTTTTCGGGATTGCAAGTTTCATTGTGGTGGATGATTTTGTAAATGTGTCAATGTCTTTGATAGTGATGATGGTAATGCTACTAATCTAAACCGGATCAGATGGATGATTGGGGTGCAATGGAGGACTAACATGTATATGGATAGACACCATTTGTAGGTCTTCCATTTGTGTTTAGATCGAATGGGCCTAAACAAGAGTAGATATTTTGGTTTGTAACAAGGACGTGGTCTATAGTTTTGGTTGTTTTGTCCATGCACCTCTTTGGTTTCCCATTAAATGGTGCACTTGTCATACAAACCTCACTTCTGTTTCAGTGTTGAGAATGGGTCTTGATGAATTCAGTTTGAGTTTTGGAATTCATCCTAGTATGGCGACAAGTAAGGCTTTTTTTGTAGTGTCCCTCATAATATTGTTGTTTCCTATTCTCTGGTAGAATGTGCATCTGTATGATAACTTAACAAAGGCTCTATTGAATATCATGAAAATAGTTTCTTTATCAATTATGCACCAGGTATGTTTGTGGTGTTCTAATCTTGATTTATGGAGGACAAAGAGAGAGAGTTGTACTCTTTTTTTCTTCATAAAGTTCTTTCCCATTGGTTTTTCTTGCGGATGAGGTGGGTTTTTTTATGGAGGAAATCTATTTGGTCTTGATAGTCTGTTGTCTTGTTTTGATGTGCTTTGACTGTTATGAATTGGTTATTTTTTTATCTTCTTCATGGTTTATTGTTTCATTATATTATGGTGTTAATATCGAGCTTGTATTTTTCTAGTGCTATTTATTATTTGTGCTAAAGTTAAAGTATTTAGGAAGTTGTCCTAAATATTGTCTTCTCTTTGTACTTTGCATGTTTTGGCTTATTTTCTTAATAAATTCGCATTTAAGAAAAAACATTGAAAATACCCGCTAAAAGGTTTAATATTTCACTAGAACCCCATATTTTTTAGTGAAAATTATACCTTTAGCGAGTATTTTCAATTTTTTTGGTGAAATTTCATATCATCACTATAGGCTTTATAATATATCATTTCTTTTCCTTTAATTGAGCATAATTTTACGATGGACTTATGATAGTGTCTGAGAATTTTGATCTCCCAAGTGTGTACCTGTTTTTGAGATAGCAGGTTTCATTGTGGTATATTTTATGATGGACTTATGATTGCATTGTTGTCTTTGACTATGATGATGGTAATGCTACAAATCTCTACATGATCAGATGGATGTTGGTGTGTAATAGAGGGTTACATATGTATGGATAGACACCATTTGTGGGTCTTCCCTTGTTTTAGGATTTTGAATGAGTGCTTGAAAGAGTGGACTCTTTTGGTGATGCGTAATTTCTATTAAATAAAAACTATATCAGGTTTTACATTTATGAAACCCTAACTACCTTGACTATTCCTACCCACAAAAGAGCAGTGTACCCTATTATATATAGTGTAGTGAATGGTAAGTACAGGTGTTGTATAACACCCCCAAAAATGGGTCGCAGCGGAATATGTTTCCGGGAGCGTTACTTCATAGTACCATTGCACAAGACATGAGAGAACGACCTCTAATGTGTCATTTGAAAAGAAATCTTGTATCGTTTAGACTCCAATGCACATCAAGTAAGCCAAGCATCTAATTCACTTGAGAAAAACATGCTTAATAGTTCTACAGAATGTTGGTGTGTTCATAGGTTTTTGTAGTATAATGTTGATAAAAAGTTTTGTAAATGTATGAATGACCATTTAACTATCCCTGTATTTTCACAAAAATGTATGTATTTGTATGTGATATTCTAAAGAGTTTTAAAGTATGCATGACCATTTCAATCCCCAAATAGTCACAAAAAGTTAAGTACAGTTAGACCTCATTGTTCAAGTATGTATTGCCACTTTATTTAAGGCAACGTAAATATTCATATGTGTATAAAACAATGATTACGATTACTCTAAGTTCATGAAACTGTTTTTTATTGGTAGATTCATATATATGCTACTTTATTAAGACACCGTAAGTGTTAGTGTTCGTGTAAATGTTGTGCTCCAACATGCTATAATGTTCGTTTGCCCAGTGATAAGCTAATACTGATAAGGGTGCTGTCTACAACACCGAATAGGTCTTACTTTATAACACTCCGCTCTCCCTTCAGGTTAATTCACAGTCAATACACCTAAGCTAATGCATAATCATTCGAGTAAACAGTTATAGTTGTTGCGTCAATAAGTAAAACAAGGGGTACTTGTATTCCATTAGGAAGATTATATAAAAATGGTATGTAAAGCAATTTGTATTCAACCATGTAACTCAATTTGTAAACCAAGCATGTTCTCACACCAAGAAAATATATGTTAAAAAAAGTAATCATGGGCTATAACTCACCTTGAGCGATAGATAACATGTATATCAGAAATGTGCCACTAAATCGCCCAAATATGCGGCCAATAAAATGGGCATTTGGTCTAAGGTATGGAGGTATCTACCCTCCTGGCAAAGGTCTCATGTTCGAGTCTTGTCAGGGCGATTGGGGTTCCTCCCGCGTATATTATAGGGAAGGGTGCCATTGCCTTCTGGCCTGGACCCAACCTGGTTGTGTGGGCTCGCTACGCCTTTTAGACTAGGGGCCATGTAGCCACAAATTACCGTTCCAAAATAAATTATATTTAAGCTATGAGTATTCACCATCTAATTGAGTTTTGAAATTCTTGTGTTTAGACAGTAAAAAACATTTATAATAATATTCCTTTAGGTAAAATGGCGTAACTTCTCTTCGTTATTAAGCCCGTTTTGTAAGTTCCCTTATGTCCACGTTCTGGTATTAAGACGGTGTATCAAAATATTACATTTTCATATTTTAAGTCCTCTGGTGAACAGTACTTTTTACTGTTCATAGACTTTTATAAATTTATTTTTATTTAGTTCTCGTAAACGTCATATTTTATTTGTTTTACCTCCGTTTTTAGTAATTATTTCGAGTACGTCTTCGTAATTAAAAGTTATATCTAATTAATGATGTTTTCAAAATAAAAATACCTGATGTGAACAATAACTTTTATAAAATTATTTTTATAAAAGTATTTATTATCGTAAGCTTGCGTAATTCGTAACTCCTTCATTATTGATCCAAAAATTATGATTCTTAATGTTTTGAAATCCTAAAAATATGTAATATCTAAGAAAAATATCCAACTTTTTATTTCAAAGGTGGTTTGAAATGAGTTTTTATAAAATTTCTTTTATGAACGCGTTTATTATCGCGTAACTTGCAAATGCCGTATCTCCTTCGTTATAAATCGGATTTTTATGTTCTTTATATGGTTGGAATCCTCATGACATGTAGTATTTTATAAAATTATAAAATAAATATTTTAAAATTTGAATTTGATCAGACCCTTTGAGGTTTTTCTTAAAAACATGTTTAAACTGGATTTTGTAACTTTCTGGTTTAGTACACTTGTTACAAGTCCATTACAACCCTTAATATTACATGTCCTACCTACTTAGGGTCCTTAGTCCATGATTTGTTCAAAGATTGTCCAAGAATCACAAGATTCATAAGTTTACATACTCATTTGTTCACAAACCTTAATAAGTACACTTTTTAGGTACCTTGTTTATATAAACTTTTTGTACATAAACCACACTTATATAATGTATATACCCTCATTCTCACGTGTTCTTAACAAAAATATAGCACATGAAAAAGTATATCATACCATGATCATAAGTAGAAATTCCATTTTACATGTAAATAAGTTTCTTAGATGTTCATTAACTACATAGCCATTATATACGCATAAAATCATGAATGTAAAGAGATTAAGGTTTTTAAATAACCTTAATATGATGTAGGATGATGAAAAATATGATCTAAACCCTTATTTAGCAAACAAACCTTAGCTTTCAACACTTGAAACCCTAAATCCCAAAGAAACCCTAATCTTGAATCTTGCTTGTTTTAAATAAATTTTGTATGGATTTGGTAGAGTGTTTGTGTTGTGCCGTGAGCTAGGAGGAAGAAACAAGAGAGATTTGTGAAGTTTTCTTAAGTAAAATAAGTGTGTGATATATCTCTTACTTGTATGCATCTATTTATACACCAAGGAGTAGTCAAAACCACTTGTTGAAGACCAAGACCAAGGGAAACATGGGGAGGGATTCAAGGAAAGGTCTTTGGTCAAATTAACTAGTCATGGACCAAGGTTTAATGAGTCTTATG
>BQNB010119325.1:0-20833 GCA_026074375.1 Tanacetum coccineum
AGTTGTATGTTGAAGTTATGTTAATAATTTAAATTAAACTCATGGTTAAAGGCTGTACCAAATTCGTACCAATTAACTTTGGTACGCCGTACCAATTAACTTTGGTACGCCGTACCAACAGACTTTGGTACGTTGATTGATGTGCTTTGGAAACGCTGAATATAGCGATCCAGATCGCGATCCCGAGCGATCCGAGTCGCGATCGTACCGCGTTTCGGTACGAACGATCCGAAATGTGAAACGCGGCCGAGTCAGCGTTTCCTGTGACTTTGGGTTAAATGTTTAAAAAAAAGGTCGGGCCGGGTCAAGCCGCCGGAACCCGCGGGTTTTCCGGGGGGTCAACCCGGGTTTTAATGGGGTACATTTAAGGGTGCATTGATAAGGTGCATTGAGATTACAATCCTGCACTTTAGGAGGCGTTTAGTTCACTTGTGGGGTTGGGATATGATGCAGGTCTAAATGACAAGTGACTCAAAGGATATACATGGGTTTTAAAAAGAATGTTTGTTTTGAAGTAGAAATAGGATTTAGATTTAACTTATTTGATTTTTAAATTATTATGAAGAGAGATAAATGTTGTATTGGACCCACCATGATAAAAGAATACAAATAAAATAAATTAAATAGTGACATACTTCAAAAAGAAAATAGTGCTTCAGTACTAAAGTTGATAGATGGGTAAGTATTTGCAAAATGTCGAGTATATGGTCATCATCCCCAATATTAAAAGCTACACCCTTCTACCAAACAATCATTATGACTTTAGTATCAAACCCCAACCCCAAATACCTCATAACAAACACACCCTAAATAACCTCCTCAAGTTTCATAAATCGACACTCTCTTTCCTTTCTCTTTTAGTTCGACCGGTTACAATATTTCATGAAACGTATTAATATAATTAATATACAATATAATAATTACATTAATAAACGTATCATTTGTGTAAACGTGTGTGCCCCCATAGGCTCACATATTTTCGGCCGTATATTTATTTATGATATGGACATATCCCAACAATATAGACACACATCATTCATTTATTTCATTTAGCGTGCCTATGTAATGGTTTGTAGAGCTCTTTCTTCAAGAATGGATCGTGAGCAGTTAAAGATTATGGGCAACGAAGATTATAAAACTGGGAAAATTGTTAAAGCTTTATCTTATTACCTTATTACCCAAACACATTTGATCTGTCTAATTTGCCTCACCTACATGGCATTGAGCTTGACGTGATTATCCATGGTTGTAATTCGTGGTTGTTTGTGAGAAAAATAAAGAGTGAGGGATTAGGCTAAACGTAGTGGTGACCGCAGAGGACACCGCCACGTCAGCGTCAACTTAGCTTTCTCTCTCTAGACCACACAGTGACCAAACACCCGTTGTGGTGACCGCAAAGGCGACCGAACAAAATTAAAAAAAACATTACATTAATAATTAAACATTACAAACTAGAATACGGAAATAAAAATACACAGAAGAAAAAACGGAAAAAAAATTACAGAAGATAAAAAATTACGGTAAATTAGTTTGCATTTGTTCGATGCAAAATGTGTTCCACTAGATCGGATTTAAGATTAAGATGAGTTTCTTCGTCGTGTATTTCTCTGATAACTCGTAGCCTATCTTGTGTCGATCTTACTGGATCATCTTCACGATGTTGTTCCTCCGGATAAAAGTCAGAAGAGATTGCATTTCCTTTTTCTTTGCGAATCATATTATGTAATATGATGCAAGTGTACATCAAATGCGTAATCCTTTTAAGACTCCTAGACCGTGCAGGAGTTCTTACGATAACCCATTTTTTCTTTAGCACGCCAAACGCTCGTTCCACATCTTTTCTTGCTGCTTCATGCGCTTGCTTATATCTTATTCGCTTCACATCATTTGACCCTGGCTGCGAAATAGACTTCATAAGCACAACCCATTCTGGATATATCCCGTCAGTAAGATAATATCCCCATTTATAAGTCACGTCGTTAGCCACGAATGGAACCTCTGGTGCTTTTCCTACTTTAAGATCATTTAAAACAAGGGATTGACGTAAAACGTTAACGTCATTGTTCGAACCTGCAACACCAAAGAAGGCGTGCCAAATCCATAAATCTTGTGAGGCAACCGCTTCTAACAAAATGAATGGCTCTGACCCGGAATCACCCCTACTGAATTGAGCACGATATGCTTGTGGACATTGAGCCCACGACCATTTTGTACAGTCTATGTTGCCTATCATACAGAAACCCATGTTTGTTCTCGTGAAAAGCGAAGAGTTTTTGACGTCAGTACGTAGGCCGTTCGCAAATACTCCTCGCCATATACTCTATAACCCCGTTACAGAAATGCATCAAACAATCACGAGAAGTTTTTTCACCGATTTGTAAATATTCGTCTAGAGAATCTGGAACAGCAGCGTATGCTAGTTGGCGAATCGCGGAGGTACACTTCACTAAAGCAGAGATGCCAGCTTTTCCAACAGCATCACACCCTTCTTGAAAATAAGGGCAGTTAGCAGACAAATCTCGAACAATGCGGGTGAACAGCGATCGGTTCATTCGGAATCGTTTACGAAATAAATAGGCGTTGTAAAATGGTTTTTTAGCAAAGTAAGCTAGCACTAGACGGTCATGAGCACCGTAACGATCTCTAGGCATATAGCTTCGTTGGTATTTTTGGATTGTAGGAGTAGATGCTTGAATAACCAAAGCAGCGTCTATTAAAAAACCGGAGAGTAAACTATTCACTTCCGTTTCATCATCCATATCATCGAAAAATAAACACTCGAAATTAATTTGAGACATATTGTTTGTAGTGTGTGTTTTTGATAAAAAGTGTATATGTGTGAAAATAGGAAAGAAGATGTTGGGTTTTATAGAAAATAAAGGGATAATTTTTTTATAGGAAACGGCTTCATTTACTCGGTCTTCTACACGACCCAAACAATTGCAAAGGTTGGGGGACTAGTCTAGTTCGGTCGAGGTAATGGGACGACCGACCTTAGTTGCTTCATGGGACGACCGACCGAAGGTCGACCTTACCATTACATTCAGTCGATTTGTGAAAGAAGATTAACAGTGAAATGTGTGTATTTTGGTGTTGGGGACATAACTTATATGAGTTTCGAATATAAATAAAATTGAAAAGACAATTATGCCCTTTCTTTATCAGTTAAACTAATAGAAATAATGGTCAAATGACCAAACCTGTTACTAGTCAAAGCCACAAGAAGAGGACCCGAGAAAAAAATTAGGGACTAAATCCGTTAAACCCGACAAACCACAGGAACCAGTTACGTAATTAACTCTAAATATTATTATTAGTACATATTAAACTAATGTATTTGCACGGAACTGTAAACGTAAAAGAAAAGCACGAGTTACTATGACATGTAATGAATACACGAGATTATACATATACGAACGACTAATGTTATTTCTCCCTATGAAATTAGGTAAGGATATCAAGGAAAAAGTATTTTTTTTCTAGCTATCCACATTCAATAAAGACTCATGTTATTCATCTTTATAAGTTTAACTCGTGCACGAGTTTAAAAAATGGCTTAAATTATTATTAACGGATCAAAGTTAAGGCACGAGTTCACACGTTACTATGAGATCAAAATAAATAGAAAGATTTTACATCTAACAATGAGTCAATGACATGTATTATTTTCAAGGTCATTATGTGCTACTAAACACACATAATATCTAGACGATGATATAAATAGTTATATTTATATAAGCTAAAACTAAACATCATCCCAGATAAACTTAGTTAAATCCTTTGTTCAATAAATATCTTTACAAAATAGAGTTAATTACTTAAATGGTCCATGTGGTTTGTCGGGTATAACGAATTTGGTCCATGAACCTACTTTTTCCTTAGATCATGTCCCGATGGTTTTACCCGTAACACGTTTGGTTATTTGACCATTATTTCAGACTGTTAAAACAAAGGCATAATCGTCTTTTCGATTGCATTACATTAAAAACCCAAATAAGTTGTTTTCCTCAACACCAAATACACGTTTTATATCTCACTCACTTTTTATTACAAATTTGAGCTCTTCCATTTTTTTAAAAGCATCCATAAACTATCACAGTCCACTATTTGATTCTCACTCTCTAATTTTCCTTAACACTCTATTTTTGAGTCTCAGTTTAAAAGAATGGAAGGGGATGAGATGGGAAGGGCAAAATTAGAAGATGACACGTGAATAAAGTGATTATTGTAATTTGTGTTCTTGAGCTTTTATTTTAAGGTATAGGGGAAATGAAATGGAAGCTAAAAAAATTATGTTTATACCCTTTGTTAGAAAGTGACTTAAACTTTTGGGTTTGTTTCGTAAATTTGGTTTTAGATAGATATTAGTTTTTGGTAATTTGTGTGACTTGTCCTAGTATTTGAGTTTGTTTAGAATTAAGAAACTATTCTATGACGATTAGAGTTTAGTTTTTTATAAATAGGGATCATTAGCATTAGTTTTCTTTGTACCTTTTGAATTCGAATTTTGTATTTGGTATCTTTGAATTTGTCTTTGCATATGATTTGGTAATTTGAATAAAGTTTCCGCTACATTTGTCGTCTTTTGTTTTCGTTTACTTTTGAATACCAACAAGTGGTATCATAGCTAGGTTGAAGATGAAAAAGAAAATAAAAAAAGGCTCCGCTTCGTTAGGTTCGTTTTTTGTTTGTCTAAGATGAATCGTTTTCAATATGGAAGGTTTGTTTGATTTGCAAGTATTGGTTATTGAAAATTTGTTTATTGGAATATGGTCGCACTAGTTTCTTTTGGGCTTTGGAATTATCTAATCGATTATTATTAGGCTTTTGTAATTGGGCTCTAGTGGATCGATCAATTTTTTGCTGATTTCCTCAAAATCAGTTTTGTTTTGTCCCTTTGGTTAGATATTGTTTGATATTTGAATTCGGAGCGTAATCCTTATTATATAAGTGGGTCACTAGAGTTATTATTCGTATCATATTTGGGGCGTTTAAATTAATATTAGAGCTTGTTCATCTAGTTATTTATTAGCTTGAATTTATTTGATATGGATAATAAGTTTGAAGTTGGACCGTAATACTTATTCAATAAGTGGGTCATTAGAATTTGAATTTGGTATTTTGAATTTGAAGATCGATTTTGGTGTTTCAAGACTTGGTAATAATCAGGTCGTTTGGAATTTGTTCGATCGTTTGGAAAAAAAATTTAGTTTGAAAATTTGGATCTTCATTTGTCGGGCTTTTGAAGTTGGTTTCTCGAATTTGATTGTCTTTGTTGAAGATCGTTCGAGCCGATTTGTTTGTTTGGTTGACCGTGTTCGAATTTGTCGGTCAACGTTTGATTGTTCGTTTTGAAGTCATTGGTATTTGCTTTGGATCGATTTTGTTTGGGATTGCTTTTGAGAATCGGTCGTTCGTTTTGAATTAGGCTAGTATCTATAGTGTTTGGACATTGTAATTTTGAATTTGGTTTTGAAAGATTTGAAGGAGTTCAAGTCACGATGGAGATTGTTAAAAAGTGACTTAAACTTTAGAGTTTGTTTCGTAAATTTGGTATTGGATAGATATTAGTTTTTGGTAATTTGTGTGACTTGTCCTACAAGTTTGGTATTTGAGTTTGTTTAGAATTAGAAAACTATTCTATGACGGTTAGAGTTTAGTTTCTTATAAATAGGGATCATTAGCATTGGTTTTCTTTGTATCTTTTGAATTCGAATTTTGTATTTGGTATCTTTGAATTTGTGTTTGTGTTTGTTTGGTAATTTGAATAAAGCGTTCGCTTCATTTGTTCGAATTTGTTATTCGTTTTGTGCTTTTAATTACCATCGCCCTTGAAACAACATATTTTAATTAATTTGCACCATGATTTGAGCGTATACGATGTAAATGATTTTGTAACCTTGATTTGCATGCATACGATGCACGTTTATTCTTTTTGTTTATTTACAGGTTGCGTAATCAATACTCTCTGGTCCACTATCTATAAGTAATACCACTGACATATTTGTTTACAGTATAACACAGTTTTTTATTATATTTTGTTTCATATATTTTGTTAGTTTAATGCTTTTGACTTATTAAATTTTATATTTTCTGTTTCGTACTTTTAGTTTTATTATCTTTTAATATAAACAAAATTATAAAAAAAAATATATAAGAGATGTATTGTTGGTGTTTAGAAGAGTACCAATAACCCATCCTTTATTTACATGACTATAACAAAATATGCTCAACATGAATGCACACATATATGACGTGATATATGTTTGTTCATGCCCTTCATCATATTACTCTGATACTTGTTCATGCCCTTAATCATATTACGCACACATATATGTACACGTATTCCTGATGTTTGTATTTACAAAGGATATTATATCCACTGACGGAGCCATGAATTTATATTAAGGGGGCTCAAATTCCCCCCCCCACCCCCCCCCCCCCACCCCCCCCCCCGATAGTAACATACAATTCCTTGTTTTAAAAGCTGGATTGAAGTTGGAATCGTTCGACACGCGGGTTTAATTATATTTTTTCCGATAGTAACATACAATTACTAAAATAGTTGAGAAAATGAACAATTACATGTGTTACCTATTATTCTTATAATGATTTAAAACAGTGATGTAAAATAACACTCAACCCAAATATAAAGTAATAATTAAATCCTATATAGTATAAAAAAAGGTATAATGAAATTAAATTATTAAATAGTGTTCAAAGAATCCATCTCTAAAAGAAAGTTATTTTGTTTGTGCCATAAATTTTAAGTTTAACACTAAGAGTAAAAACAAAAACAACACCATAAGTTTTATACTTTCCTTAAAAAAAACTACCAGTTTAAATGACACAATAGAGTGTTTATTAAATAAAGACAAACATATTTACTTTTTTTTTCCCTCTACATCACACACCAATTATAAAACAAACCACCTACACTGCCACACACCAAAACTACAATAAACAAGAAAAAATGTTCAAAAGAAGTAACAAAGTACAAAAGAGAGCACAAAACCAAGTACATAACGTCACCACCCACTTCTTTACTTTCTTTTCCTTTTCTGCCCCTACCATTAAAATCACGTGCATCACCACACAACTTCCTACCGCTGAAAAAAAAAAACACAGGCCAACTCGCCGGTAGGTAGGCTAGCTTGACCAGTAGGGGGAGGGGGGCGCTAGCACCCTCCAGCCCTCCCCCCACTGGCTCTGTCCCTGATTATATCAATAAACCTCAACATCAATCCATCATAACTCTTCATTTGTTCTATTATTTGAGTTTTTTCAGTTTCTATTTTGTGTTCATATAAAATGATGAAACTAGAGAGTTCATGAAAAAAAATAAGATATGATTATAATCTAACTTAATACAAGCCCATAATGTTATTGACCCACTTTTTTTTAATCCTTCTAATTTTGAAAGAAACAACTTTAAAAAAAAATCATAACTTTCGTCTTTCACCCATTCTCATCCCTTGTCTTTCTATTTAAAAAAACTCAAAAACATCGATATTTTTAATTTCTTTTTCTATCCCGTATCTTTTCATCTTCAAAAAAACCCGACAATAGAGTATAATTATTTATTTTCTTTTAATATGATACATTAATGTTTTAACAAATGACATGCCATATCTAAGGTGGCAATTTTCGACACGACAAGATAAACGATATAAACCTGACACGAAGTTAAACAGGTTTAGGTTGAGGATAAACAGGTTTAGGTTGAGGATAAACATGTTTGATTCAAAAAAACAGGTCAACCCGTATAACCCGTTTAATAAATGATCGTGTTTGGGTTGAGTAAATATTACACATGTCAACCTGTTAACCCGTTTATGTATATATAAGCCTCTAAAATAAAATATATAACTTAAATTTTATGTTGATTTAGATTAAATGTATTTTGTTATGTACTTAATAGGTGTGAATTACGATTATAACTAATATATAATTGAAATTGTAGCATAATTATTTGTATGATATGTTTATCTTTTTTTAGATCCTTATATCATTTTTTTTGTATTTAAATTATTTAAATCGACAAACCACCAACCTTATTTACTGCCTGACCTATTTACTTAAACAAGTTAAACGGGTCACAAACGGGTTAAACGTGTTATGCAGGTTTAGGGTTGAGTTTCCTGAGACGATTAATAAATGAGTTGTGTTTGAGTAAAGATTATAATAACCCGTCCACCTGCGAAACCGGAAAAGTTAACACGAACATAACCATGAACATCATCTCTAACACTTTGTCTTTTCACACGTTTAACTCATTCAAAAAACAAAACTTCTTCGACAACTTATAGATTTCATTCTGCCCGTTATTTCTTTTAACTCCACAAATTTCAACACCATATTTTTCAACAATCTTCACCTACCTCATACTGTATCAAAACATAACACACCTGCACACACGACGAATGATTTTCTATTAATATGCAGTTTACGACTTGTAGAATCTGATGAAGGATGTGAGAGCCACAAAACAAGAAATGAAAATTTGATTTTAGTTTTTTGATATAAACTTGCATACCTTGTCGTGTATTACCGTAACGGTTTGGTCTTTTCTAATCCTCCTCCTAAGAAGTTATTTCTATGGGATAAAGTTGTTTCTCAATCGTTTTTGTGGATTACTTCTAAGAATTCTAATATTATGTTTAGTTGGGTAGGTTGGTTGCGGAATCCTGTTGCTTCTATTTCTTCTTTGTAATTGTTTCTAGCTTTTGCTAGTTTTTATATAATGCCACCGTTAAAAAAAAACAACTTTGTTTTTTTAACTCTACCAGTTGTCTTTACTAACAGTTTCAACGAAAAATATGGTTAGTGGTGTTGTTGATTTTGGTGATAGTATTTTATGGGTGGGTTGCTTATGTGGAAAAGGGGCAATGTAATATTTTGTGTGTGTGTAATAACCATGTGCAATCAAATGTGTTTTTGGAATTTCTTTCTTGGGGTTCAATTAAATTATGGGTAAACACAAGTTGAAGGGATGAATAGTTTCTTAATAGGAAATATAAATTCACAGGAAAAGTCATGGGTGAGAAAGGAAATGACAAACAACAGGGTAATTATGTCTTTTCACACCCTCAAACATGCATTTAATGGTCAATGTAATAGAACTAATGGTCAAAGGACTAAACTTGTTACAAGTCAAAACCACAAGGAGATGATTCAAAAAGAAAAAAGTTCAAGAACCAAATTCGTTATATCTGACAAACCACATGAACCATTTTAGTATTTAACTCTAAAAAATATTAATCGATATTAAAGGATAATAAAAAAATTATGTAATACACGAATATTATAAATATATAAGTATTAAAAATTTAAAATATATCTTTATAAAAAAAATTAAACATTATAAATACATAAATTTAAGAATTATCATAAAATTTAACTTCAAAACAAAACTTTCAAAAAAATATTATCTCTTATACTATCTACTCAAAAATCGTGCATACAAAAGTTTTAAAACTAATAAATAATGTAAAGAAGTAACAACGCATCGCAACTAGGGAACACACTATTTTGACGTCTAAAACCTTATTTCACATTAATTTAACTTTTTTCTTAAATAAAATCCTTCTTCTTTTCTTCTCTAAACCCTCTTTTACATGAAAGGTTTAGAAATGATGTAGACAGGTCACAAGAGGGTCCAGGTTCCTTTAATAAAGAGTCAAATAAAGGGTCAGCTCATTATATGATACAGTTCAAGTAATATACGAGGGATCACAAAGCATCCTTTGGGCCTTTCCCAATACACCAATTAACTTCCGAGCTTGTTATTTTTAAATTTTGACTATTCAGTGACTTTTAACGGTAACGATTGTGCTTTTTAGTGCTTTTTTTCAATATGATTTTATGTAAGCGTGTTCATTGTTCGGGTAATACACGAATAAACCGAAAACCAAAAGTGATCCGAACCAAAAAAAAAAACCAAGTCAAATTTGCCAAAACCGACCCAACCTAATTAAATATTTGGTTTTCGATTTGGATATGGTTTTGGCAACAATAAAAACTGCACCGCACCAAAATTTGCCAAAAGTTATCTGCACTTTAGAAGAGCCTTTACACCATGATCTTTATCATCCAAATATCGTTGTATGCTTTCTTGAAATTTTTTAAAGTCAAATATTATATGAAATTATTTCTTGTTAGTACATATATATGTTCAAAGTCTTCACTAATCTTGTCCTACAAAAGTGTTCAGATTGTTTTACTGAGAAGTTGCTCATCATCTACAAAACCATCTTCTTTAGCATCATATTGTTTCAACGATGAAGAAAAGTTCACTGAAAAAACTGGGATCTTTAGAGGGCGTGATGTAATTGGTGACGGTAATCCTGCTGGAATAGATCACTTAGATGAACTTTCATCCATTGTCAAGAAGAAGGGATCTTGTGGCTCAAAGAAGGTAGAACTTTTGGTTAAGCTACGAGGGTGTTTGGGATTGCTTATTTTAAAGTGCTTATGTTTGTGATAATTACTAGTACCTTTAGGGAGAGGGTCGGAAATGGTCCGAGTTAAAGAAAACCTCATTAGTTTACTCTTCTAGAATCAGTTTTTTCCTAAAGACTCAATCACCCATTATGAGTTAATCAAGCTATATGATATTCATTTACTGTTATCTAGCTTATTAAAAACTTTAACTCAAATAACATATGAAAAACCAATAAAGATGACAATTGTAACGAAAAAAACAATAACTCGTATCAATAGATTAAACCTTTTTTGTTAAAAAAAAAAACAAAATAAACCTTTTTACCTGAAGACCCAAGATTTGAAAGAGACTTCAAAGGTGGGGTGTTTGGTTTAGCATATATCATGGGTTTTGGACTTAAGCTGAAGATTTAGTCATTTTTAATCAATAGCATAAGGGATTATCAAATATGAGCTCGAGCTGATTTGGTGTTAGCTTATCAGTTTGAATAAGCTATACTAAATACCCCCGTGGTGTTTTTATGGAGTCAAGTATGCTTATCAGGTTTAATAAGCTATACTGAACGAGCATAGGCTAGTCAGTTGCTAGATTTCCACGTAAAGGAGTGAAGTTTGGATGCTAATAAGGGAATCCAGACACCGCCTCACTTAGTGTGCTAGATTGAAATGTAAAGGAATGGAATTTGACAAATTTAAGGACCAAATAGTTTTTTTGAAGCTGTTCAGTTTTTTTTATATCAGATATGACTTTAATGGAACTCTGGAGATACGCCGTCTTCACTCTAATTGTAAATTTCTAGTATGTATATATCATAAAATGGTGTATAGTATGTCATGTCAAACATGTAACTGCCGGCGAACAGAACTTGTGCTTTCGAAGTAATTATTGTCAATACCTATCTTTAATACAAGTATATCTATTGCTAGTAAACAGTAGGCTGTCTTTGCTTCTTGGTTGTCTTTATGATTCTATGCCGAAAATTACATTGTTATCTTCACCTTTTTTTACAGGCGGGGCTATTGGGATATCAAGACAAGAACTAAATGCCGTTAACAGATATTAACAAGGCCATTACCGTGGCAGAGGTCATTTGGGCAGAGCAGACCAATATTATGCAGTGGCGTGCAAGGTATACAATATGTACACTTGCACATCAGTGATTGGTTTAGCTAATTTGACATGTGTATGATCAGCTATGATGTATTTTATTGTTCTGATGGCGTGTTTTGGTGAATATGTAATTGCAGCATATATGAGCAGAACTTGCGAGCCGTGCCTTGTCCTAGAAGAAGGCTCATTGAGCTGCTATACACCTTAAGCATTTTCACTTTCTTAATGATAAATTGTAATATGATTATATGAACAATTGTAAATGGTAATATATTTAAAGATCATGGCTTTTTCTGAGTAGACGATACATGCAGGCTTCTCTAGATTCTGATATATGTCTTGAAGTTAACGACTTGCATTTTGCTGTTATATTTTTCTTTTATACTATTGGGGTTCAATGGGATGAAAGCTAGGAACGCTTACTACAAAGAATAGAACCATGGATACACCGAGAACTAAATGCTATTCTTGGGGATCCAAATCCAGCTGTACTTGTCCATTTGGTGACTCCCCTCTTTATTTCGAGCCTTGCGGAAGGTACTTCAGGACCTGGTGGAGACAAAATCAAGTATCTTGAACGTTTGCATCGCTTACTGTCCGTACGGACTATTACATTCTGGCATGAACTCAGGTAGGTTATCTCCATCTGTCACTAATGTATACTTTCATTGAATTATGAAAAATGTTATATTAATTCATCAATCATCACAAGCATCCCAAGATGGGTCAATGCAGTTAGCGTCTTTAATCTGTAATGGGTCAAATGTAAAAAAAATTCAGATTAAAGGGAAATGAGTCGAATGTTTCCCAAAATGTAATTTCAATATGTAGAATCACATTAATCATCTTGAAGAAAAATTTAGAATGTTCAAAATTAGTATAGTTTTTGTAGTCTATACACAAATACAAATGTGCTTTCTCTAACCCCCATATAATTTTCTCTACAGATGTTTTGCAGAAAGAACATTGAACATGGAAACATATGACACGGTTGTTGAATATGCAAAATGGTGAAATCGACTATCGTCGTCCTCATCATTGCTAATGAATTGAAAAAGCTGAGTTAATTTTGAGATCAACTCGGTGCCTTTCATGAATCTGAAAGACATGATGCAAGGATGAAAAAGGGTTTTAAAAGGGTTGAAAGATCAAATGGACGTAGGTTGAAAATGGGTTTGTTTAGGAAAAGGTTGATGATTATCTACCAGTTGAAATTGCTAATTGTGTGTGAGTCATAGTTTGAGGATGAGTATTTTCAGTGGAGTGAATGGAGTTGACAATGAGTATTTTGGGTTGACAATCTCATCTATTTGTTTATCAAGTTGGAGTTGATCCTTCCTGTTGTGACTGCTACTGTCGAAAGAGGTTATTGGAGAATGGAGTTTGTGGAAAAGGAACTGAAGAATAATAAAGCTGATCAGTTGTTTATTGATGGTTCGGTTACTCATATCGGAAGAGATGTGTTCTTCAAGGTAAGCAACGATGATATTAAAAGTAACTTTCAAGCTATGAAGACTCGTAAAGAGTGATTGTAAGTTCGGTTTGAGTATTTGTTTTGAACGTTTAATTAGATATTATGCTGTCTTTTGAAATGATCAATTGTATTTTGGATCTTCTGATATACCAGTATTATTTTGGGTTTTGTATATGTCACTGTGGACCGATGATGTATATCCAAGCATGGAACACCATATCTGTCACTACTTTTCATTATATGTATAAACTTTATTGTTATTAAATGTTGTTACTAGCTTTAGATGTTAGCCCTGTTGCATGAACCTTTAAGTAGTCTGACTTAAAGGGATGGATCCGAAGTCTGTTGATCGAGTGGTTGAGGATCTTCCCCAAACGTACCAAATGATATGTCTAAGTGGGTGAAATTAGAGATGGCAAGATAGGTGGATGAGTTGATGCAGGTAATGAAGGTTTAAATCCTTAGACGGTATGGGTTCTCCCACATACACTTTTTTGGTTCAGATTTTAAAGACATTTTTTTATGAATGATAATTGTATTCACTATGACTAGAAATCTATATTTGTAGCTTTGGGTCACTATAGCTAAGACTTGCAACAATTTTTATTTTTACCAGTTTTCTTTGTTCCAGGTTTAGCTAAATCTATACATACTAATATACTATTATAGACCATCTTACATACTTGTCTTTAACATAGGTTAACTTGTCGCGTTTGCCGACTCGCGCGCCCCCACTCTCTCCTTAACCAACTACTTACGCTTCACAACCTTAAACGTATATATCTCATTTTTTCATGACGAGAGGAATCCTCACCCACTCTTCACTTGTCGCAGATTTTTGACCCACCCCGCTCCCCTCCCCCCCCCACCCGTAAACCGTCCCCTTAATGATCACAACCTAATTTTGTTAGAGTCAAGTGACCGTGTCCCTCCCACCCACCCCTCATCTGCCCTATTAATGTAAATGCGTAACCCCACCCCACTCGCTGAACGACTATCCGGAATTTCAGTCCTCTGCATCCGCGAAGACTTCCTCAAATCCCCCCCCATACCCCAATCTCTGCGCCCGCTCACATATCATATATACTCCTAGTGAGCTTGCTATAACACCAATCCCCCGCGATCTCCTACTTCCTCCTAATAGACCGTCCACCAATCAGTCACTCTACCGACGATGCAAAAATTTGCAAATGTACTTTCCTAAATAATACTAGTATTAAAAATATCAAAGACATCAATACAACTAATAAGAGCTCTAGCATAATGGCAAGTGGTCTCCTTTCCAAACGTGAGGTCCAGTGTTCCAATCTTCCCCTTTTCAATCTTTTTATTTAATTTTTAATTATTAATCTAAACATACATTTATTTATTTGTTTAACCTTAATAACTTTTTATAAGAATGTGATATTCTTATTTGTAAAGAAAATAAAAAGATAATTTATATGCAACATTTAAATTCATTTTTGTTTTGTCATAATTCGGTTAAACATTTAATTCTGATATAACAAGTGCTCAAATTAGATGAACACGACTTTATTAGATTAGTAATTTCTTTTAGTTATTAAAATTATACACGAACTTAAACATACATTAGCATATTTGAGTTTGCTAAAACACTTATGGATAAAAGCAAACTTAACGTGGTTAAAATTTTCATTCCGCTGCGACGCTCGAGCTTTTTGAACCTTGTTATTGTCATTTTAGCTCACATTACACATGATCCAACCAAACACTAGTCCTCTTCATCAAAACTAACACCCAAACAAGTAGTAATAAAAAACACACACACACGTGTTCAGGCACACACTCACACATATTCAAATACACACAAAAAACATTCATAAACTTATATCTTCATTATAGTTAAGCAGCCCATCTTACACCAAAACATTCACAAATACCTAGAAAAACTGTGGCTGCATTTATGTCAAAAAAACAAACCTACTTTGTTATTTTTGCAAAAACCTTCGAATGAAAATACAACTTAAAGGCATCGTGCATCCGTGTATACATGTGAACGCATGAAGCACCAAGCTAGCCACTTCAAACTACAACTAACAACAATAAATTATTAGGGGATAGGTTAGTTGGCCTAAGCCCGGTGTGTGGGTTTTGGGGCCATTAGTGTTCATTAGGGGTTCCTCATGTAATCGTTATATAAAGTGCATGAATAATAATCATAACCAACAGGGTTTTATTCATCATGTAACATGGTATCAGAGAGGGTCTGATTCTAGCCTAGGTGGCTATGTATGTGCGCTCCCCAAATCCACCCCGTCAAACCCTAATCCACATCACCATCCCTATATAACATATGACGGCAAAAGAAAAAAAAAGGGAGAGAGCCGACACAAAGAAAATAAAAAAAGAAGGTGCGGGTGGACTAAGAGAAGAGGCATACGGCATAAGGAGAATAAATAAAGGAAAGATACATCATTCATGCCTTGTAAAGATACCAGCAACCCATTAGAATAAAAAAGGAGGTTATTCATTCTAATTGGTGAGCAGACAACTATTTTCATTCGTTAAAAAAAGTAACGGCAGAGGAGGAAAAAAAGGTTATATTTGTTTTATTGTTTATTTTTATTTGTGTTGGTGATTTGTGCTAGGTCACAGATCCACACGATTTTCTGTTTATTTTTATTTGTATTGGTGATTTGTGCTAAGGTCACAAATCTACACGATTGTTATTTGTGTTGGTGATTTGTGCCAAGGTCACAAATCCACATACTTGTTATTTGTGTTGGTGATTTGTGCTAGGTCACAAACCCACACAATTGTTATTATACTTTGGGTTATCCTTTATGTTTCACGATCCGCTGCATGTAAAGATCTGAAGACTTCAAAGGTTCTCTCCGTTTCTCTATCCGCCGCTAGATCTCCATCAATAAAATAGTTATAGCATTATTGTTTCATGTTTATCTTCAGTCCGAGCTTTCGTGATTTCACCGCTCGGACTGCGGGGGAGTATTAGGGGTATGTTAGTTGGCCCAAGCCCGGTCTGTGGGCTTTGGGTCCATTAGGGTTCATTAGGGCTTCCTTCTGTAATCTTTATATAAAGTGCATGAATAATAATCATAACCAACAGGGTTTTATTCATCATGTAACATAAATTACTTTGCACCAACCGTTTAGTCCCACCTTTAAAACTGTAGCCCAATTATTATTACTTTTACCCAACAATTTCTTTCACTTTTTACCCTTGTTATGAATTTTCTTTTTCTGTCTAAGTGTACTAGTTTTAATGTCCGTGCACGCACGAGGATTAGACATTATGTTTTTTTTAAATATATGTATAATTTTTATTTTTTCTGTTTTATAAGTTATGGTTATAAGTATTTATCGAATATCATATGGAATAGAATAGATTTATTAATCTTTATATATTATAGGAACTTTAGGATATAATTAGGAATTTTTTTCTTTTAATTTACCTGTTTTCTGAAACTCACATTAGACCGCTAATAACCAGCGAAACACCCTTTTAGTGAGCGCCGAAGTCGGGGCTCAAGTGAACCTCCGAGGCCACAAGGGGGATTTAATTTTCTCCTCGTTATATTCGAACCACTGACCTCCATGTAGTTGATAATTGTATATTATTAATGATTATAGTTTTAAATGAGTTGTCAGCTATACTTAGGATTAATGGTCATACTTGTTTTAAAAACAGGTAAAATTATAGCTTCAACATCGAATTTAAAACAAACATGAATTAACAAAAACGTCAATATTCATAGAAGTTATACAAAACTAAAAAAAACTCAAATAATTATTATGTTTTACGCAATAAAAGTTTTGGTCAAACAAAGACTTACCGATTGTAAATGCTTCAATACAAATAAAAATGTAAAAAGAGTTTTACCCATTTTTTCAGTTCTCTACATCACTCTGCAGCTCTTAGAAAATCTCTTCACGTACACACACACATGAACTACAAGTTTGAGGTGTATCTGCTCTGCAGTGATCCTCTTATAAATTACGTTCGTTACCTGGACTATCTACTCCCCATATTAGCAACATGTAAATCACACTACATAACACACAAAAGGCTGAGATTCCTCTCACACTCACTACTAGTCGCTTATCCCAGAGTATATCATGATCACCCAACACTATTGACAACAAACTAAAAAAGAACAATCACGGCCAACTACTCTCTATCTTATCTGATCTCTCAAGAGAGAGACCATCATGACTTACTAATAAGAGATAGACAATAAAGTGCGACACCATCATACAAGACACTGCACATATAAGTTATGTTTCTCTCCTTATATGATTCAGAAAACAGTACACACCTTAATGGAGCTAATTTGTGGCAGTCAAATATTTGCCTCATCGCTATAAACACATTAGGTTGACTTTTCACACATCCACATTCATTTTCAGTCAGTGACCTTTAAACAGAAAGTCACCAAAAAGTTTTTCTGTAAATTGTAATGTGATTATATACTGTTAACTAATCGTTTTGGAAGTAACAAAATTATTTACACGTTTGTTTTATTTTAAAATATAAAGTCTAGGGGAATATGGTTAAGGGTTATTTGTTTTATTTTTTAAAGTTATAATAAATTTGTAAATTTTATAAATTACACTTTAACTCTACAATTTTTTTTAAAATTAAAAACCACTAAAGATTTTATTAATTACCTCCATTTTTTTTCAAGTTTTTTTTTCCACAAATTTGACACATATAATTTTTATGTGTTTTTTTCTTCATCATATTTCTTCTCGAAAATTTTTATTTTTTGACCAAATTGAATTAATTTTGACTTTTTATTGACCAATAAGATCGCACGTTTTTGCCTACGTGGCAAAATAAGCGTTCTAATTGTTTTCAATTTAGAATCAAAAGATTCAATTTGATAGAAAACTCCGAAATAATGTAATTCTTTTATTATATAAAAAAGATATGAAGGTTGTTTACTTAGTAAATTAAACACAAGTCTTCACCCATCTAATTTGCACAGTAAAAATCTTTCTTTGAAATATATTACAATGTTAATTTATGGTGAGATTCCTCTAATGTTCATTTTAAAACATGATATATAATGTTATGGATTGTTGTTTGAAAAAAATGTATGCTTTAATAGTTTTGTAATAGGTCATGTTAGTGAGACCATTTAAACTCTTGATGTTCAAATGTTTCTATGGAATAAAATCGCATTCAAGAAATTAGTGACCTTTTTCTAGTGGAGATTCGGTTATTATTGACCGAAATTGGATCAACTAATAACACCCCTCAAAACTTTTTCTAAAGGAGCATCAAATGTCATTATAATGCAAACTTTTTTCTTCTTCATAGTTTAATAGACATTAGGAGTTTGAGATTGCTATGTGTTTATTGGGTTAGGAAAGTTGGGTTGTATAACGGTTTGGTTTTGAGATATTATGAGTGTGTTTATCTTGACATAAGCTTGTAGTTAGACTGTGAAGACTCGTTACTGTAATTGTGTGTTTGGGACATTCTTTGGTTATAATGAAATTTCTGTCTTGATATATGATCTAGTGAAGAATCCTTATACCATTATTGGAGTGGGGTTTGTTTTAATACTTAGAGTAAGATAAGTTGAATCACAATTGGGGGGATTGATGGTTGGAGTGATATTTTGCGGATATTTACTTATATAGTGAAAAGTACAATCAGAGGGCAATCGTAACTGACCTTTGTCTGGTTGATGTATTCAGTTGTTTAGGAACAAAGCAACGAGCAAGATGGAAAATACAAGCATACCGTTGACCTTGCTAAAACAACCTTTTGTATGAGAGCAAATTATGTTTCGAGGGAACCTGAAATCGTTAGTGCTTTGAAGCTTATTCGAGTTTATCGTTAGTGCTTTAACGATAGATCCAGAAATTATGGGATGAAAATCAGTTTTTTAAGAAAGTTGCTGAATAACGGGTCAGTTTTGAAGCTTATTCGAGTTTATCGTTAGTGCTTAAAAGTTCCTGTCTCCACTCTTACTTGACAGCATTTCTATCTTGCTTTTGATAAGGACGATTTATACTTCACATGATGGCCCTCCATATGCTAATTGTGATTTAAACATAGAACATGCATTAAACAAGAATATAGCATATATTATTAACCGGTTTAAGGTATGGTTGAAACATTCACTTTGAACTTGTTAGTACAAAATTCGTGTTGGGTTTAGTAGCGTGTCAAGTCTCTTATCGGGTCGGGCCTTCAAGCGACTTGGATACCGGATCTTGTACTAAAGCAAGAGAAGTGATGATGTTCTGCACAATTAAAAGTAAACCGTTAGCCTTACCGTGGGGACGGACCCCACGATTAAGCTCCGGCGTGAGAGTAAGTACACATATTTGTCAGAGAATGTCAGAGTATGTGTAAGAGTTAATGATTAGACAGAATGTACCTTTTGAGATGTACTGTGACTCCTATTTATAGGTGTCTAATACTAGGGTTTCCTAGTATTTCGGCTACTTTGGTAGTGGTCGGAGTGGGTCCCTTGTCGGGCAAGGGTCCACGTATAATCGTGTTTGCGGACGCGAGTGTTCTTCCGCGGTCAGTGTTTGTCCGCCGGGCGCACAGGTGCGGCCAAAAAGATACTCGCGTGCGTCTTTGTAATATCCGGAGCGTCGCCCCTGCCGGGCTTAGCGATCCAGCTATTTGTTGTATTGGGCCTGGGCCCATATACGTATATTATGAACTAAGCCCCGTAAGCTTGGTGCTCATACTATACGTTATCAATATATATATTAAATAATTAGAAAGTCTTACATATCGATGTCTACTCTAAGGCAAAGAACGTGATCCCTGTAAGCTCACTATCTTGTTAGCCAACCTGTTGTGGGAATTGACCTCCGCCCTGTGGGCCCTCTTCGGGTCGATCTAAGAATCAACCAGCTTGTTCCAGTTGTCAAGCATCACGTCCTTAAGGATGCCCCCTTCTGATCTCATCAGCAACTCCAAGCCCACCCTTGTTGGTCCACATTTCTTGTTTTTACTTGTTCTTTGTGCCCGAATACCGTTTGGAAAAATAATCCTCAATGCCTCTTTTGATATCCTCTCCTTGTGGCCCAGCAAGGTGGCGGTCGATCTTGAAATGATGCTACAAAAAATATAATTCCAAAACATATACAAAATTTAATTGATAAACACATTTAAATAAATAATAACCACAATAATAAAAATAATAAAAAAGAAAAAACTAACCCGCAACTTAGGGTAGATATGCGCCTTATCAGCAGCGTATATGTCTCCCCACGATGGATGATGGTAAAGAAGGCTGCTAACCAACTCGCCTATATACTTTTCGAACCAGCTGGAATTATCGCCAATATGCCGCATCATTTTCTAATCCTCCACTCAAATTCAATCTCTTGTGTGTTGGTGATTTTAGTGTCATCAATTCCCATTTAGGTAATGATGATTTACTAAAGACCGATGAGATTTCATATTCGGCTCGGATATAAGCAGGATGGGATTATAATTGGGAGCCAAGCCTTGTCTGTTGCTTTGAATGTTTGTCGTGGGCGGGTGGAGAAAATGGAACGGAATCTTATTGAACGTCTTCCTTTTTTGAAGGACGTATTTGCATCCATTGAGGATCCTTTGTCCGCTGAGGCCCTGATTGAACCATCTGCTGAGGTTCCTGCTACCAATGTTTTGTCTACCGTGGTTATTGCTCCTCCACCTGACCCTTCCATTTCCGTAGAAGATTATGACAACCCTGACCCAGCAGTTGTGGTTCCGGAGAACGCTGCTTCGGCCGGGGGTGGACTCACTTTTTCCCAATTAGACGAGGAGGCTATGGACGCTGTTTTATGATTGTATTCGCTCT
>BQNB010119326.1:0-20833 GCA_026074375.1 Tanacetum coccineum
ACAATGTCTAAAAAGTACTTAGGAGAAAAAAAATAAGCAAATGCAATAAGCCTAAATTAAGCTAAAACTGACAGAAATGCTAGAATACTAAAAAAACTTTAAGTTAAAGGCAAATAAGCTCAAATAATCTATGTCCTAAGTGAAATAAGCTAAAGTAAACTAAATCTAACCTAATAAGCAGAACTAACCCTAAATTAAGCAAAAACAACAAGCAAATAAGCTTAAATAAGCAGAAAAACTTTTTGGCCAAAATTTTTAGCCAAACAGCCTAGAAGGGTACCTTTGGGCTTAAAAATAAGCTTAAAGATGGAACCTTATGTATATGAGACTTAATTGAGCCTAAAGCTTGACTTAAAAGCTACAATAATCAGCAATCAAATAGGAGTTTGAAACAAAGATAAGCCAAGAAAAATGCTTATGAAAAAGCTGCACACTCAGATTTCAACACTTAGAAAAAAATTTAAAATCTTTACAAACCCCTACTTTTAGGCTTAAAAATAAACAAACAATCAGAACCTTATGAACATAGGACCCACAAACAGATAAAATTTGGACTTCAAAGAGCTTATATCAACTTTCAAAAATCATTTTGAAATTCAGGTTAAACCACAAATGCTTAATGAAAAACAAATGCAGCAATTCCAGGCCTGTTTCCAAGTTGTTTTAAGACTTGAACAACACAAAACTTCATAAAAACACAAGTTTCAAAGACTTAATCATTCAATTGATTAAATGAGCTTATGAGTTCACAGATTTACACATCAAGTTTTATAAACTAAGATTTTGAGTTTAAACACTTAAAAGCTTAAACTAACTGACTTTTAGGACTAATATAAGCTAAGCTAAACTAACTCAAGAGTCAAAACTCATTTTTGACCCATTTTCACTCACATACTTAGTTAAATCAAACACCCCTTTAAACAATGACTACCACAATTTTAAACTGATAGAATGATTTTAAGCTAAAGTACCTTAAAGACCAGATTATAAATAAGCTATTAAGACAATATTGAGCAAGTTTAAAAAACCAATAAGCACTCTAATAAGCTAGAACCAATTGTGCTATTCAACAAGCTTTATTTTAAGACAAATTCTAAACAAATGATTTCTAAACTACAATAAGGCATACATAAGAAATAAACAACATTAATAAGCATAAGCAAGTAAATAAAAACAGACAATAAGCACCAATAAGCAGTAGAACAGTAAATAAGCTAGAAATAGAAAAATGGAAACTTACAAAGGCCCTTGCTCAAAACTGGGCAATAAAAGCTTATAAATAATCTAATCTACAAGCTCTAGCTTGTCAAAAGACAAGCTAGTAGTGTCCATAAGCCCTTCCATAGCCGGCTTATCATACATTAAGTTGTGGTATTTTGATGGTGGATTTTTTGTGAATTTTCTTAAGTTCTTTATAGTTAAATTAAAAGAGGTTGCTTATATGTTTTTATAAGAGCTTAAAACAGCTTATGAACCAAGAATTAAAAAAACAGATTTTAAGCTACACTCTTAAATTTTCATTAACTCATAAAAAGATTACAATATTTAAAAATTACACTATATAAGCTGATAAAAACTAAACGAGGTTAAAACTAAATGCCTATATGGGCTTACAAATGAGTCCTATATATAGAGATGTCTAAGTGTCTTGGTCTTCTTTGTCTTCACACATTTGTGTTTCTTCTATGAGACAAAATAAAGGTGTTTTTGTTGTGTGATTGAGTGTCAAGCTTCATCTCAGCCATCCAAATTTCTTTGTCCCTAAGCCTTTGATCTCAACCCTTAATTCTTTGTTTTTATCCATCCATGAATGAAAGTGTATGGGATTGCCAACATGGCAATGAGCCATGTGATGGGTGGGGTTAAGGTGGGAAGGGATGGTTTTGTTGTTTAGTTGCAGGGTGCTAGAGGAAAAAGAGACTAAAATAGTAATTTTGGCGCCAAAATGCTTTTCTTGTTTTGTATTCTGTTTTGGTGATTGAGAGTTAAACGTTTAGGATTTTGACAACACTAGCCTCTCATGTTGTATGTCTTCATTACACGAATGGTCCTTGTGGTGTACATGATTGGGGTTTTAACAGCTTTGGCCCCTCAATTTGTGTAGTGGATTTACACCCACAGTCCTTAGGACTTAACAGAGTTAAGGGTTAAAGGATTTTAGGCTAATGACAGTTAAGTAGTTCTTTGGGCTTGTTTATTGCATTGGGCCGAGAATATATAAAAAACAAAATTGGGCCTTTTTATGCTTCTAAGTCTTCATGTAATACTTTAATGGGCTGACCCGGCCCATCAGATGGGTACGGGTGGGCCCATTAAGTATTTCTTCGTTTTCGGCTTTGACTTCTCAGGGTTGACTTTTGTTGAATTTGACTTTTTGACTTTGGCTTTGATTTTGACTTTTCTACACGCTCTTTCTGTTCTCGTGCTCGGTTTTGTCATATTGGCTTTGTTTTTGCCCTTTTCTTAGATATCCATTACCTGCACAATATAAGTGAAAACATACATATACAATGTATTTTTGGTACATTTTTGGTCATTTAAGTCCGGTTTTAAAGGTCAAAGGTATGTGTATTTAAGCACATACCTATTGCGTGTCCTCACGCAATGCTATAAGTAAGCACTTGTTCGTCAAGGGGAATTAAAGAATCAATAGTTTAAAAAAGCCCCGTTTGCATCATTTTTAAATATATACACTAACTACCACAAATATTTTTGTTCTTTTTTTTTCATTTTTTTGTACTTTTCTTTTTAAAGCAACTAACTAAGATATTTGACTTTCGTTATTTTTATAACTTTTAGGGATCATAGAACAAGATGCATTTTAATCCTTTAATGCCCCAAAAAGGATAAATTCATCGTTCCTGACTTTTCATTTGTCCCAAACCAAGCTTAAAACAAAATCACCGTTAAATATAAGTTAAGATGCTAACACTACTCATATTTGCAACTTGTGAACTTTTCACTCCCGACAATTATTATATCTTAGGTGAATGTGCTATTTTGAATTTCAAACATGGATTAACGTTTTGCAAAATTTCTATGCTTCACGTTCCACCCGAGAATAATGAGTTTGAAGGCGAGATCATCCTATATAGCGACTTTCGTCTCGGCACATCCCAACCTTGTGGCTAAGTGACCAGGCTTTTGACACCCCACAGAGACTAGTATTGGGACTCACGGACCTTTGGTTTCAAGAACTCTTAGGTTTCCCGTTTATACATAGCTTTATTTAAAAACTTAAAATGAAATAGTCTAAGTTCAAAAGCATATTTAAATTTAACAAAAAAAGATCTTACATTTATTAATTCACACTTAATATTTAACATAACCATGATGCAATTGTAACCCTCGACCTTTTAAAAGGCTGCAACATCGGTTGTGAGCCGGCAAGATGCAGCAAACTTTTATTAGTCTCGGATTATTATTATTACTATGGGCTTTTTTTAGAAGGCTGTAACATCGGTTGTGAGCCGGCAAGATGCAGCAAACTTTTATCAGCCTACAGTTTATATTTATTATTCATTCTTTTTCATTTTTCATCATATTTTTTCATTTTTTAAAAAATTTTATTTCACACTTAGAGAAGACTTCTTTTTAGAAAATTTAAGTATAAATTTGAACTAAGACTAAAATTATTGCTATCGACTACATAAAAATTGTTGATTTAAGTTTAATTTCCAAAAATAGCACGTATTATTAGTCTGGTTAGGAGCTTATGGGAGAAAAAGCCACAAATTACATACATGAGCTCTTAAGATTTCCAAATAATCCTTGTTTAGCATCCAACTCATACTTAACTCTATCATTTTTTGTTCTTCGCAAAAATCCGCGAACGCTTAGTCTAAAAGTTAAGGAACAAGCTAGAGCTCAACACGCTCGATCGAGTCAAAATTTATTCTTATTCTACCCAGCAGAAAAGTCAAAATTGTGACAAAACACTTATTTTATTTTTGATTTTTTTTTTCATTTTTTTGGTATTTTGGTGGTAAAAACAGGATTACGTGAAAACAACGACTGCAGGCACAATCAAATCGATAGATCCCCCCATACTAGAACTAAACATTGTCCTCAATGTTTTAAGAAGGGTCTCTACATAAATCATAAGCCGTTTATTAAGTATGCTTAAAGATAAACGTTAGTCGATAAGATTTGGATATTAGATTCCCAAAATGAAGCTGAGGATTTGAAGCTCTAGTGAACGAAGGACAAAAACCGTGAGCACGAGTCTTCAAAATCCGGGCAATCCTGGACATACACAACAAAAAACAAAGCACAGAAAATGGAAGAGGCGATCCCTCTCACAACACAAAACACTTATTCATTAATAAAACTAAGGGATAAGCATGGGTTGCCACCCATGAAGCGTTTGTTTAAGGTCACTTAGCTTGACCCGATCCCCCATACTTGAGCTGGTCAAGGAGGATAGAAATGGAGAAATGGAACATCCAAGATAGGAATGTTCCCTCCAGAAATCATCATCGGGCTTTTAGAAATGAGATGGAAAGCTTTAAAGCCTCGATGAGATAAGAGATGAGGAGATTTTTCCTCATTAGAAGCAAGGATACCAGGATTGAAAACATTGTCCTCATATTCGGATGAAAATGGGAGCAAAGTGTCAAACACTGGAGAAAGAGGATCACGTATGAATGAGATAGAAAATTCATTTGTTGATAGAAATCTCTTGGATTGGACTTCAATGAATATCCCTGGATCAAAAATCTTGTTTCTAGTTCCGGAAAGAAAAGAAACTACAAGGCCGGATCTGGGGGAATCACTAAAAATAGTGAAATCCAAATCCAGATGAAGGGTGAGATGGGTGGGTAAAACATTAGGCACATGAACTCTTGGTTCTCTTGTTGGATTATCAAAAATATCCTCTACCACATCCATAGTGAAATTTCCCGAATCGGGTTCACTATCACAAAAAATGCTTCGTAATCTGGAAATCTTTTGAAATGTCAAGAGGCAGAGGATTATCACGAAAAGGCTCATCACACATTTTGTTGGGAATACCCTCGAACTCTCTTGGGATTTGGACAAGGTTCTCGACACTAGACTTTATTACTTCATCCAATTTCGTTACCGGAATAGTGTCGAGATGCTCATCCTCCATTATGAGAGAGTCAACGGGTGGAGTAGATGTATACTTGATAGTGTCTTTGGCCTTCTTTTGAGGTTAGCTTCTTTTATCTTTTGAGGTTAGCTTCTTTTTGTGAATCAAAGAACCAAACTGATGAAGTCCTTCAAAGGCACGAAAGCTTTTACCTTGTCTTTTGTGGTTCTATTAACGCTGAGCCAAGAACCAACAAAAGCCCTTTACAACGTATATCCAAGAAGAACACAAGAGATTAAGGCTTCAAGATCTTGTAAACGAGGTCTCGGGTAGGTATTGTTTGTGTGTCTTGTAATCGAAACAAAGAAGGATCATAACCCAAATGTTATAGATCTAACTTTATTTTCGTAAATTAAAGAGAAAAGCCTTTGCCGAGATTTTATTTAATATAATATTAAATTAGCTCGAGAGTCGCGAGCGAGCGCGAGTATTTCGGTGTTGAACCGAAGAGGTGTCTATCTCTGTGAATGAAAGAACGAAATATAATACAACTAAGATCATTGTTGTATCCCTTCAAGTCATGATGGATAGTATTTATGGATTTGTTGGATATGCAGGTTGTGGTTAGTATAGCACACACACCATTTGACGAGGGTTTTTTTTTGAGATTATATGGATTTGATGGAGATTGAGAATGACTTCGGCCTGTTGTAGATTGTTAAATTAATGATGTTTGGGGTTGTTGTAAACAGTTGTAATGAGTATGATGATTCAAGTCTTGTCCTCTCCTTCTTTCATTTCTGTCCCAACTCAGTGAGTTGAACCCAAGTCAACTCGTTAATTACCGAGTGAGCTTGGTTGTGGATTAGATCGGGTTTACCAAACATGAAAATTCCTAACGTTTCCTATAACAAAAATGCCTAGATCGGTAACATTATAATGGCACCTTAGACTAGTTCGTTGCTTATGAAAAAACTAGACGGTTTGCTTGGTGAAGAAACTAGATCGTCTCTATAGCTCGTGACTAGGATCGGTTCCACTTAAAAGTTAGCGCGATACGTTCGGTTTCCTCAAATCTATGTTAGTTCGTTTCTTAAGATCAACTAGTTTCGGCTTCTTAAGAATCAACTAGTTCGGTTCCTTTTAGCTGAATACTTGTTCGGACAACAAGAATTGACACTACGATCTATCAACACTCTCACGCTTTTCACAGTGATACTGCGACATCAGGAACGTTGAGTAGCGCGCCGGAACAGCGTGTCACGGCCCTCGATCTTGCAGTGCCCGGATCTCTAGCTACACACACACGGACAACTCGCACACAACATCGTGTGAGTGTGCGCGGCTTACACATAAAACCGAGACACACATGCATATCACAACACACACTAACCCCGTTGATTACCAAAACAAAAAAACAACGTATTCGGGATCTAAGTGACTAGACTGCCAACAGAACTAACAATCAAAACCACACCCACAGCACCATCAACTCCAAGATAGCAAACCCCACCTAGAAATGATAAAAACAAAAAATTCGAAGAATAAGCTTATATAAGAACTTAAAAAAATAACTGTCAAAAAATGATATACGAAATAAGCTTGAAACGAAACCCGAACCAAACACACACGTACAATAATGACAGATCTGAAAGTGGACAGACCAAACAGACCCTAAAGATAAACCCGACCCAAGAGTGTGTAGCCATTGCTCTTGATACCAATTGAAAGAAACACGAAAACTATGATCCGGTGGTCTTGGTGAGTCAAACCACATGATAGCCATTTTAGTGAGAGAGAGAGTAGAGAGAGAAAGTTAAATGTAAAATAAGATGTATAAAAATGGAAGATACAAAAGACTCAACCCCTCTATGAAAGCCATAGAGGGGTATTTTTTACCATCACACATTACATAAGAATCCTATGTTGACTATACTAGTCCCTGTGTGTGGTGATATGGTAAACAATTATAATTTTGTAAATGTCATCACGTAAAGTGAATTCCTAACACCTTGGTTGATAAATCGGGTATGTTTGCAATGGTATAGTCCTCGTCATCATCATCATCATCATAGTAGACGATAGGACGATTCCAATTCGGAGTAGTAATATACTCAGCCAACTCCTCGTGAATATTTTGCACATCATCATGAAGTTTACGAAATAACTCTAGAATACCCTCCGGTTGATATTGCTTGTCTTCAAAAGCATGCTCAATTTCAGAAATTGTCTCCCATGCTAGTGATACAACCTTTGGCGTTTCATAAAAAGAAAATCGTTTAAACTTTCCTAAGAAAGTTTGCACATAGTTAATTAGGTTTCTTTTATCATGTAAAAATTCCAAACTTGTTTCTTCTTGAGGAGGTTGATGAACGACGGAATACTGCATGGGTTGAGTATTATTGTTAGCCGCCCGTTCCTCTGCTAGCAATTCAGCACAAGTTTTCTCACGAATTGGTTGATGAATGACGAGAAATTATGGGGGTTCAAATTTGGTCAAAACTAGAATAATTAGAATCATAACACGGATTAGGTTCGTAATAATTCATCGGTTGACATTGAAAAGTCTCGTGAGGACCCCCATAATCTTCATAACAAGGATATTGTTGTGGAAAACTCGGTGAAGTTTTGGGAAAATAATCCAAGTTTTGATTGAAACACGGGTCCTGATTGTAGACAACGGGACTTGAGGTGGATAATCGTAACCATAATGGGCATCGTTCCTACATAACTCACAAGAGTATGACACGTATTGTGGTTGTGGAGGTGGGCATGAGAAATCAGGAGGATTATCGAAAGAATTCGGAGTCGAATCATAAGTGAAAGAATCTCCATTCCTTGAATGACATAGAAAGCAATATCCATCTCGAAGATCATTACCACACCGTTCGCAAGTACACCATCGACAAGGGTGACCATATAACGGTTCTCCACACCCCATGCATCGGACAAATGTTGACATAAAGAATTAAACGATAATGAGGGTTAAAAAGAGAATTAAATGGTTTAGAAGAAAAAGAAGATTATTTTTGGGTTTTTAAGCTTTTTAAACAACATATTTTATTAAAGGACAAAATGAGATCGAACAACTTAAACCAATAATCAACTTGCTTCACGGTAGCTCTCTAAGAGAAAAACGCACAAAGGAGCGGAGGAGCGGGAAAGCGCGAAGCTATTAAAAACCTTCTCCTTTCGGGTCGTAGTTCCTCGGAACAACCCTCCTTATACCCCTCTTATAGTTTGTTAATCTCTTAAAGGTGAGCCGTACTTCACAAGTGACACAAAGGCAAGTTTTAAATCTTTTGTTGTTTTTGACAAATTATTATGATAATGCTTCAAGTTGCAGAGCAATATATTGATGATGGTTTTTATTATTTAAAGATAATGTTTTTATGTTTTTGATTTTTTCATTGTTTTTAACTATTATACTAATAAAAGAAAATGAAAAATATTTTTGTATTTTTATTTTTTATAAGAAAATAACTTACAAGACGGTTCTTCAAAGCACTAATTGTCAAAACGTCGAAAACGACAATCACTTTAAACTCCTCCCGTGGGCTGCTGGCCAAAAAATTTGATTCGATCCAAATCTACTATTATATTAAAATAAATAATAATATAAATACGTAAGGATACTATCAATAATAGTAGAGATAAGTATTCCGTGAGGCTTTCAAAAGATTTCACTTTTATCCAAAGCAAAACCCTAAAAACCTACCCGGGTCGTTTCCCGTCGAGACGTGCAATGGAAAGTCGAGAGTCGGTTTGAAAATCATGCTTGAATGCAACAAAGAGTTGGATTGGGATTTCTAAATCTACAGGAAACAGCAATTAAAAGGCAATCTAAACTAAAAACGAAAGTTATAAGAGCTAAAACCCTAAACAATAACGGGAATCCTAAAAAAAACGCGACTTAAAAAACCTAATTTATCAAAATTTAATCCTAAAATGATTTTTTAACTTTTAATAAACCCTAAATGACTAAAATGCAAGAACTAAGAAAACTAAGCCAAAAACGAAAGCGTTTAAAGCTTAAAAACACGAAAAACGTGAACGGGATCGAAACCCGTTCTTTAAAAAACCAAATTCTATAATTTTAACCCTACGAATGCAAATTTAATTTTCCTAAGTCCTAAATGATAAAAGAAAATTTTAAAAAAAAGAATTATATTTTTTTGACTTTTATATTTTTTGATATGAATTAAAAACTGATTTAAAAAGAAAAATTAATTAAAAATACTAAATGAAATGGGTAAAATCTAAAAAAATTGTGAAAAGTAGTTTGAAGAGTGCTGGTTTTAAGAAAAATGAAATGGCTAAACGTGCTTATTGAAATAAGCACAAAATAAGCAAAACAGGCTTATGAGCAAAACTGACTAAAAAAGGTTAAAACAATAATTAGTGCAAAGAAAGACAGATGGCCCTATCTGGTGCTAATGGTATATGTGTGTGTTGTGTGGGATGAGTGGGTGTGAAGGGGGAGGTCATGGGTTTGACCCTCATGCCTCTCCTTTTTTATGAAACATTTTTTTTATAAAACTTATAAAACACACAAAAATAAGCAAATTAAAAAAAGTGACTTTTTATGAAACTTAAAAATAAGCTGGAAAAAGCAAAAAGTAACTGACAGACTAGCTTTTTTTTACACTAAGGACCTAATGACTAAACAGTTTCACTTTTTAAGGCAAAATAAGCTAAGGTAAAACAAAGATAAGCTAAAACAGATAAGCTACTACACCTATTAAGCAAATAGAAACAAAAATAAGCAAAGAAAAACAGACAGATAAGCACAAAAAAAGGCAAATAAGCTATAAGCTAAAAATGCATACCAAACAACCTAGGGGACAACTTTTGGGCTTATTTTTAAGCACCTTAAAGGATCCTTATGGCTATCTAGGCTATAGGAACTTAAAGCTTATCCAAGGGGCTTTCTAAATCAGCAATCAAAAAATGGTTTGAATCTCAAATAAGCTACTAAAAAGCTACAGGGAAATTGCTGCTCACACTGAGTATGCACTTTTGGTTTTCTAAAAAAAACAACTGACAATGTGCACGCCTAAAAATAAGCTAGTAAATAAGCTTTAAAAACTAAGAAAAGCTGAAACAGATGAAGGTTAACCACCAATGAGCTTATGCTCTTAATTTCAGAGATTAAAAACACTTTTAACTAACCTAAATTTGAATTTGAAAAATGACTTTTAGAACAAAAATTGACTTAAAGGCTTTGACAAACTATGACTAAAACAAAGGTACACTTAACCCAACTTTTGCCACTGAATTCAACACGTAAAACAGTATGAAAATAACTCTAAAAAAAAAATACCTAAATAGAATCTTAAGTAAATAAGCTATATTAAGAAAAGTAAAAACCCACAGACTCAAACTATGATAACCAAAAACCTTAAAAATGAGTTTTAAACTTTAAAAACTTTTAAAAGTAGATTAAAACAACTAAAAAGGACTTGTTAAAGTCAGCTTAATGACCCAACTTAGTTTTGTACTCAGTTTGACCCATTTTGACTGTTATCCCAAACACCCCTTTTAAAAACTGGTTTTGTATTTTTAGCTTATAAAACACAGTTTTAAGCTTAAATTTTGAAAGAACAGATTAAGTCTAAGTATAATAAGCAAAAACAAGAATTAAGCAACTTCCAATAAGCAGTAAAATAAGCAAACAAGCAATGAGAAGAATTAAAGCTACTAAGGACATATTCAATTAAAAACTCAAACAAATGACATGTAATTAATACACAAGCATAAATAAGCATAAAACAGCTATAATAAGCAAGAATAAGCAATAAATAAGCAAATGCACAGTAAATAAGCAGAAATTTGAAAAATAAGAAAATGGAAACTCACAAAGGTCCACAGCTTTTGGCAAGGGAATAAGCACTCAAAACAGTCATATAGCTTCCCAAGAAGCACTAACCCAAGGCAATCCACAATTTACCTTGCTCCATTGATTTCTTGACAGATTCTTTTTTTGTGATTTTTGATTTTTTTTCGACAGAAATGAAAACAAGCTTTTACATAAGCTTTTAATGAACCAAGAGTTTATATAAAAGCTTAATGACAATATTTAAAAGACAATATAAAGTAAATGACAATATTTAAAGGAAAACTTAAAATTTCATTAACTGGAAAAAGGATTACATTGCTTTAAATTAAATGACAGAAATTTAAATGACAATATTAAAAATGGTCTAATTAGTTCAAAAACAAGACTAAGGACAAAAAACTAATAAGCTACAATGGACCCTATATTTATACTAGAAGTCTAAGTCTTCAAGTCTTCAATTGTGCTTCTTCACTGAGAGGGTTAAGCATTTGTGTTTCTTGTGTGAGAGAAGTCAAGAGCTCAATCTAAGCCATTGAATTTTCTTGGTGCCCAATCCGTATGATCATGACCCTTGATTTTTCTTGTCCAATGGTGTTTTTTAGGATTGCCAAGGTGGCAATTGGCAGCTTATGAAGTGGGGTTGAGGGGTATGACTTTGGTTTGTCAATTTGCAGAGAAAAAGAGGTGAAGAGAGTGACAGGTGAATAGTGACAATGGTGTTTGGCGGGAAAAATTGTTTTTGGGTGCAGGGTGAAAGTTTTGTGAAATGGCAAGATAGGTCCCTCATTTTATATAACATTATTTCACCAATCGTCCTTTGTGGTGTAAACGAATTATGGGAATTGGTAGGTTCAACCCCTTAAATTGTGTTGTGGATTTACACCCATAGTCCTTAGGGACTAACGGAGTTAGGTGTAAAAAGGGTTAATGGCTTAACGTTTGTTAAAAGCTGTTTTGGGCCTATGATTTAGCTGTTTGGGCCGTATATAGTATAAAAGGGGATTGGGCCTTTTTTGGTCGTTAGGCTAATGTAGTCTTGGTATAAATACCTTAATGGGCTGACCTGGCCCATTAGATGGGTACGGGTGGGTCCATTAAGTATTTCTTTGTTTACGGATTCGGCTTTGACTTTTGACTTTTGTCAGGGTTGACTTTGACTTTGACTTTGACTTTGACTTTTTGGCATTTCACGCTCTTCCATTCCGTGCTCGGTTTTGTCTGTTTTGGCTTTGTTTTTCGTCCTTTTCTCAAATATCCGTTTCCTACACAATATAAGTGAAAACATACAAATACAATGTATTTTTGGTACATTTTTGGTCATTTAAGTCCGGTTTTAATGGAAAATGGTATGTGTAATTAAGCACATACCAAGGTACCTTGTTCCATCTGACTCAATGATTCATAGCCATATGCTCATACTCGACCGACAAATATAAAGACATTATGAAAGCTCAAGTACATGTTTTAAGACTTCTGCTACTCTGATACCGTACGTCTTTCTCGAAGTGACAAAGTGTTAAAGTTAAAGAATTTCAAGAAAGATGTCTTATTTTAAGTTGTTAACTTACACAATCGAGAATAATATGATCATGTCGGTCTGAAGGTCACAAGTACACAAGATGGCAAAAGATCACAAGATGATGATAAGAGATTATGCTTGGTTAGTGATCTCAAGAGGCTAAAGATCACCTACAAGTAAAGAACAAGCTAAAGCCTAAAGTTTTCACAAGATAAAGTCATGAAATCAAGTATGCGAGCACAAGACTGAAGACAAAGCATAGTATTCTAGGTTTAAGTTTTTGTAAAATGGAGTGACCTCCCACAGGGGGAGATTGTTAAAAATAGATATCTCGTTAAGTAATATTAAGAAAGTAGATAGGCCAAACAAGTATTATCCAAATTAGATATACGAAGACAACCTACGAAGTATATATAAAATTATTTTTCCATAACCTAATAGCTACCCTTCCAAAGTATTAACGGTGACATTAAGGTAAAACCATCAGTAAATTATGCTTAAATATCATGACCAGAAATGTGCAGGGAAAATCATCCATTGTTTAAATAGAACTTTGTTGTTGCTTTAAAATAATTTTGGTCAGGCACTATAATGACTTCAAAGCGTAGTTGCAACCGAGTGAGCAACTCATCACAACAAAATTATCATCCAAATTAGATAGACGAGGACAAACTCTGAAATGTTTGTAAAACTATATTGACATGAACAGACATTGACATTTCAAACTGTTGGTACTAACATTAAGGTGAAAGCATTAATAAATCTAGCTGGAATATTACTTGCCACTTGAATATGACCTTCACCAATAGCTCAAAGTAAAATAACGGTGGTTTCAGATGCCGTAAGGAAAAAAAGACTCTAGAAAGCAACCATTAGCATACCTCAAGAAATTTGTTTAGTCGCCAGCGATGCTTTTGAGAAAATATTAAGAATAAGACCACCAGGCAAACTCCCTAGTTTATCGTAAGTACAACCAATTATTTTTTGCCCACTTCTCAAAGCCATAATGAGGATGTCGCATCACCATTGCATTACCTGAAAAAAATAACACTACCGCCTGAATGATTTGGGATTTTTTTTAAAAACATATCCATTTGCAAGAGATATTAACTTAGCAACAGGCCTATGTAGGTTAGGTTTGTTTCAGTTACGATACAATGTAGTTTTAACATCACAACCCCTTGTAAATTCAACTCATGTGACTTTTACCATGGAAAGCATGAACAGACAAAGACCGAACCTTAAACAAAGAGATAATGGTAGGAGAAACAAAAAAAGGGTCATACGCATGTGACTTTCCATTTCTCATTTCGCAATTGGCTGCTACAGGGACTAAAAACAACCAATCTGCTCCCTAAGCTTCTAAAGGTAGGCTATCATTCTGGACATACTCTATAACGCAAATTCGCTTCCAAGAAACACAAACAACCTTTGCATCAATTTCTCCCATCCTTCTCACAACATCGTTTTGGATTGCCTAAATACAAAGCACAACGATTTGTTAATAAATGAAACAACAATAGTTAAATTTACAATCAGATACTGTATCGGGAAGGAACCATGATTGCATTTTAACGCCCTCTTTTTTTCCATGACAAAAGGAAGAGTAAATAGATTACTAAGTTATAAACCCAAAACAATCACAACAAAATTTAGACCTAGAAACACATTATAGGAAAACTGATAATGGAAATCACCACCATTAAACATAGAATATGTATCTGTGGTGTCGCAATTCTAGTACACAAAAACTGCATTGCCCCGTCCACAAAATTCCAATGCTATCAACATCAACGAGAACCTGAAAAAAATATTTCATATGTAATAACATGTTTCTCCGTACCCGATAAAATACACTTTATAGTACTCATGATTATACACAACCAATCAAATCGCCAAACAACTGTAACCTGGCCAAACCAACGGCCCACAGACAACGATTTTATAAAAAAACTAGAACATTTATTCACATCAGATACTATAAAGCATGTCACATCAAAACATCAGTTGCTTTCATTATTTTGAAACACAAACAAAGACTGCAACGGCCCAACGCAAACCTCAAATGACAAAGTTTTCGGTTAATCGAACTTACAACGGTACTATAAGCTATAACATCGCAAATAAAAAACCGGAGATCTTATTACTTTCAGTTACAAACAAAGTCCCACACGATTCATAAAGCCCTTCCAAAATGACATAGTATGAGCAAAACCAAAAATATAAAGTATCACCATTAAAGGAAAAGTACTCACTCACATTGTCGATATATCATTTGGTGAAAACCTTAAAATGCGTCGTGCACTAAACCCCCACATCGACAGCAACAACAGTAACCTGAAAAAATGAATTCGAACATAAGAGCATATAGTTAAGGAAAACGGCCTACGGATAACAATTTTATAAAAAACAAAAACAATTATTCACATCAGGCGCTATAAACCACAACACAACGAAACAATCGATGATTATATTAGTTTGAAACACAAATAATGGCTGAAACGGTCCAAGACAAACCTCAAATGACATACTTTTCGCCTAAACAAACTTATAGCGGTACTTAAAGCTATAACATGGCAAAATGACCAACGATCTTATTACTTCCATTCGCAAACAAAGCCCCAAGTAATTCAACAAACCCCCCTAAACAACACAGTTTTAGTAAAACCAAAAACATAAAGTATCACAGTTAAAGAAATAACACGCACTGACGCTATCCGTGCACCATTGGCGAAAACCTTATGACGCGTCGGGTACTGAACCCCCTCATCGACAACATCAACACTAACCTGAAAAATGAATTCAAACATAAGAACATATACTTAATAAGCTCAGGAACTCTGATACGCCTCACAATGTTTGGAACTCTAAAGACATAAGGACAAATGCAATAATGCACCTCTACCCTGCTCAAACGCAATCCTTAAACAACACACTTTTCGAAGCAAGGAATTCACAGCGCTGCTATTAACTATACCATTACAAACTGACAAGCGATTTTATTGCTTTTGGATACAAACAAAGCCTTAAACAGCCCAACAAAAGAACAGTAACCAACGCAGTTTCCCAAGACTAAAAAAGCGCCATTTTAGATTATGCGTATCGAAATATGATCGGATTTTATCAATCAGCAGATGACCTTCTCTCCTAACCACATAAAGATTAGACGCTTTTGTCTAGTTTCCTATTTTATAAAAGCATAACTAAATCAACAAAAAAAACGCAAGACACTACAAGCAAAATCCTATAAAACCACAACATGGAACAAACTTACTTTAAAAATCACCATCAAACACAAACCGTAACATATGTAACTACACTTTTAAGTTAAAGATAAGCATAATAAGACGTTATCACTAATAAAAAGAAGCTTCACACAATCATTATAACCATTTATCATACTCTAAAGGATATCACAAAGCATTTATAGACAAACACAAACACATATTCACAAATGAACAAAATAAAAAAATAATAAACGAAATACCAGCCATTGAAGGATCAGATAGCAACCAAACCTGGGTAACGATTTTTGAAACTCAAAACCCTAAACAATATACCACTCCTTCATATCAAAACCACCTAAATCAACAACCACAAAATGTGTATTTATCAAAACACCTAAATCAACAACCACTTGTATTTAGAGAGAGAAATTATGCACCAAAGAATAAGAAGGCCACTCTAATTGCAAACTAATATCAATGGTTTCATAATTAATAGATACTGGAAGACATGTGTCGATCATGAAACCAAAACCTAAAAAACCCAAGTGCCATGTACGTGGAGAACCCACTAACATAATATTTTAATCTCCCAATCCGTTAGCTCGGCTTGGTTTGGCTTATGAATAGTGTTGGCTCAAGCCGCGGCTCCACAGTACACCCAAGCCGATCCACTTACTCAAGTCGACCTCCTGGCTCGACGGCTTTGCAACAATACCGATTCTAACTTTACTTGAATAAATGTTATATAGTGTAATAATCTTATTATTTGCTTGAATAAAAATATTTTGTATATTACTGTATTAATTAGTATTTTTTTTTTATTGGTTAACCGCATATCCTTAATATGTGAAGTGAGACTGAAACTGGAAATCAAAATAATATCCGATGCGGTTAACCATAAGGAATACTTTTATAAAAACTCGGTTCCGTTAACAAAAAGCTAATACGAAAGTCGGTTTTTATGGTTTCAAACATAATTTGAACACTCCTAATATTTAGGACTACTAAGGGCTTGTTTGTTTAATTTTTCCATTAAATCATGTATAATTAATAGATGACTTAATGCAGACACTTTCAGTTTTATCACTTTATATTTTAAGTCATCTTTTTTTATTAAGTCATTAACAAACAATTTTCATATGACTTTCTGAATTTAGTTTTTTCATATTAAGTCAATTAAGTCAATTTCAAACACTACCTAAGGCTAGATGAGACTAAAATGTTCTGAGTGTTCAGACCAAAAGGTTATGGGTTCAGAGGTTTTTAACCTAGGAGTAATCAAAACATTGTATATTCAAGTTTCGGTTAAAAAATTATGAAGTATTATTGTAGTATTAATTAGCTGCAGGTGTATGTAATATTTGCCCTTTAGGAAAAAAAATGGTTAGAGTGCTAAAACCATTATCCCTCGTCCTCACCTAATTGAAGAGGGTGTGGGCTGCTTTTGGATTGAATGTGGGCAACGGCATAGGGCATGGATGTCCATATCGCCCTCTTGCTTGCCAATAAATACCTAAATAAAATATATGTTTCAATTTTCTACTCGTATATATACGCACAATATCAGGATTTTTTACCATACGTGCATGCATACATATGTAAATACATACATACATATAAATAAAACAAGGATAAATTTCAAAAATTGATAAATCCTATAAATACTCTATGTAATAGCCATAAATATATTTTTAAATTTTTTAAATCAATCATTATACATCATGATTACGTGTTATTTAGTCATTTCATCTATCTTTATCTTTTACATTATATAACTAATGACAATCACAATAAATTCTAATGTTAATACTAAGGAGTTGAGATCCCCAAAGACCCCCACATTGTCATAGATCCAATGAAACCATCCAAGCCATCCATCTATGATTGATCCAAGGGTCCAGATTTTACCCCTCTTTAACACTAAAGGGGTATTTGTGTCACATATTTAAACTTAAAAAACACACATTCTCACTTTTTGTAAAACAAAAAAAAACCACAAACTTTTTCCCCTCCGGCGACCAATCCTCAACCTTCCTCCGGCGACCAATCCAACAAACTTTTTTTGGCGAACTCTACCAACAAAATGGCGACCTCGTCGACGAGCAGCCTTCTTCCGGTGAACTCGTCGACTACCAACCTTCCTCCGGCGACGACTACTAACCTTCCTCCGGCGACCTCCATGACTACCAACCTTCCTCCGGCAACCTCCACGACCAGTCACCTTCTTCCGACGACCTTCTCGACCAGTCACCTTCTTCCATCAACATCCACGGCTAGGGCTTGTAATATAAATGAAGCAGATTTGTTTGTTGTTTCGGTTGTTGGAGAAGAAAATCTTCTTATAGAGGCTGAAATAGAAGAACTGGATGATGTTACTATGAATGAAGATGTAGAAGCCAATGTCATTCTAGAACCAGGTAAATCATATATGATTCTGTGTAAAAAAATGTTTTTTGATGAATGTGATGTGTTTGTTATATGAGTATTGTGTTTGTTAAATGATTCTGAGTATTCTGAATATTTAGGAAAATCATATATGAGTCATGTGAATCATACATGATTCATGTTGAATCATATATGATTCATACTGAATCATATATGATTCATGCATATATTTGAATCATATATCATTAATAGTAAATGTACCTAACACAAAATCATATATGATTCTGTAACAGTTAAAATCAATACACCAAGACCAAGTTTATACCTTCACAATGAGACACCCGGAGGAACGACATATTGGGAACCAAATGTTGATGAGCCGTACTTACCTCTTGAGGGGAAACATTTTGATACGATAGAGGAATGTGTTGAGTTTTATAGTGTTTATGCTGAAAAAGGAGGTTTTGAAGTTAAAAAATCGGCATAAAAGAAAACTAAAAGTGGTATGGTTAAATCAAAGTATGTCATGTGTAACAGGGAAGGGGTTCCAGAGGAGATAAACATTAACACATTGGATCCTCAAAACAGTAATAAACAAATTAGGAAAACAGATATCATTATAACAGGTTGTATGGCACGAATAAAGGTTGATTTGGATCATGTTTTGGGAAAGTATGAAATAACTAAGTTTGTTGCTAAGCACAACCATCAATTGCTTCCAAAAGAGTATAAGCATCTAACAAAGAAACAAAGAAAGATGCCTCAAGCCGAAAAAATGTTTGTTGTGAGAGCTTCAACAATGATTGATGGTGAATCATATATGATTCCCATTGGAGAATCATATATATTCAAATGTCAATTTAATTGAAGTATTGTGATTTTCTAAAAAAAATCACATGAATTATTTATAGGTATGACATGGTTTTTGTTCCACTCACCGAGATATATTTTTTTTTATATTTTTTATTTTCTTAAAAGCGTAACTTTCGAAGACGAAAGGTTCTCCAAATCACGATCAACAAACTTCAACGAAAGAATCTTAATCACAAATCCCCGGCAGCGGCGCCAAAAATTGATTGTAGCAATCTTATACACGTAATAATAAAATATAATAGAAAATTCCCAAACTACCCTTGAGGACAAGGGTAATGAGGATAATTCTCACAAATATATATAATAATACGTATATTTACCGGTAAGTGATTACCGGGTCGTTAAGTCCCAACGATTTATGAAATTGAGACCACGTTTGTTGTTTGGACAATGATTTGAATTGGTTCAAAGATGGTTTGTTTTCTAGAATCCTAAAAATGAGCAAATTAAAGGACAATTAAACCTAACTTTAATAACGGGAAATTAATTTTTAACTAAAAACGCAAAACGGGAACCCTAAATGGAGATTAAAAACCCTAAATTTCCAAAATTAAACCTAAAATGAATTTTTCACTTTTAATATACTTTAATTGACTAAAAAGTAAGTTTAAAGAAAACTAGAACAAAAACGGAGTTGAAATGAGCTTAAAAACACGAAAAACGTGAACGGGAACGAATCCCGTTCTTTAAAAATTGAAATTTTGCAAATTAAACCCTACGGAAGCAAAACTAATTTTCCTAGAAACTATATGATAAAAGAAAATTTTCTAAAAAAGAATTATATTTTTTTGATTATTTTTCTATTTTTTATGATTTTTTAAAGTTTTTAATAAAAATAAATGTTTAAAAATACTAAACTAATTATAAAAATTCTGAAAAAATTATAGAAAATAGCTTGAACTAAAAGGAATCTAAGAAAAATAAGCTTGGTTACACAGCTTATCGAATAAGCTACGAAATAAGCTTAAACAGCTTATTAAGCTAAAAGGGGAAAACGTATACAAATATTAAATTTTGTAAAGCTATAACGAAAAAGACCCCAGGGCACGTTGGTAGTGAGTGTGTGGTGTTGTGTTGCTATAAAGGTTGAGGATGTTGAGGTCGGGGGTTCGAGCCTTGCTCACCCCCGATTTCCATCTTCCCTTTTTTTTTGAAAACTTATAAAAACAAAGTTGTAGACAAGCTAAAAATAAGCACTTTTACTAAAAGACATTATTTTTGAAAAGCCCTAAATAAACTGTAAAACAGCTGAAAACATAACAGACACTACTTAACTATGTCTTTGGTTTTTTTAGAAAATTTAAGAACTTAAAAAAAATGAAATAAGCTGAAAACTAAGATCAATAAGCTACTAACTATTTAAGTCTACCCTAATAAGCTACTTATGAAAGAAATAAGCACAAAGATATAAGCCATAAGCTGAAATTCCAAATAAGCTTTTAAACACTAACTGAAAATCAAGCAGCCTGCAAGGGCAGTTTCAAGCTTAAAATTAAGCTCACAAATGGATCCTTAGGGCAAAAAGCTTATCACCTACTTAAAGCTCAGCTAATAAACTTCTTAAAACAATAATCAAAAAACATTTTGAAATCTAAATGAGTACTGAAAAAGCAATAAGAAAAAGCTACAGGCTATTTTTGATATTTTTGGATTTTTAATGAAAAAGCTAATAAGCTAACCCTACTGACTTAATAAGCTCAATTCTAATTTAAACTAACATAATAAGCTAATTAAGATAAAAATTAAGCAAAAGTAATAAGAAATAAGCAATAAAACTAAATTAAGCACTTAACAAGACTTAGACCCAAACAGCCCTGCAGAGATCTTTGAGCTTAATTTTCAATAAGCTCTTGGAAGATTGAAGAAATGAAACTTTTATCTACTGAAAGCTAATACTATAAGCTACTTAAAAATGCATTCAAAAGGTATTTTGAAAA
>BQNB010119327.1:0-20833 GCA_026074375.1 Tanacetum coccineum
AAAGTTCTTTTTGAGGAACAAAGTCTTTATAGAGAGCATTTATTTGTGCATAATCAATTGTCCAACAATTTTGTTTATTTTCAATAGCAATTGGATCATTTATTTTTTCGTACACTTTTTGTTGACTTTTGGAAGCATCGTCAAGAGTGTCCTCAGTATCTCTAACATTCAAAGAAATCTCTAAATTACCTAAACTAGAAGGATTTGGGTACCCCAAACCATATTTTAATTGCTGATCATACACAGACAATGGCTTTGGTCCAAGCATAAACATTCCTTGCAAGGAATAGCCAAGTTTCAAAATTAGATCGACATTCTTTTTCAGTTTGGCCTCAAGATCTAGAGCAGTGTCATGATATTTATCCTCATTTTCACTCATTTGTCTTTTTAAAATTGAATAAGTCTTTTGAAGTTCCTCATTTTGCCGTTTGTAATCTTTGACATCTAAATCTAATTTATCTCGTTGTTTTTCTAGATCTCAAATGATATCTCGATCACGAACAAATTGAGACTGAGCTTGTTGACTAAAATGTTTTGCTCGTTTATCGGCCTCAAGAAATTCGTTGAGATAATTATTATCCCCGTTTATGTTTTTCAAAACCCGAACCCTTTTCTTATACAGCTCAAGTTGACTAGTCAAAGTCGTGTTTTGTTTTTGAACTTTTTGAGCAAATATTTGTTGTTTTTCAGCTTCCTAGTATGCATTTCTAGCTAATTGCTCTAACGCACATAGATCAAGAACATGTGTATCTTTTTCAATACTGCCACTATTAACATTACCATTAGGTGAATCAAATATAATATTGCTATCAATTTGATCATCACCAATAGTACTGTTAATAATTTTAGTATGAATTGGATACATTTGTTCTTCATTGTCAGTGTTGGATGAAGATTGTACCTCACTTATAAATGCAGAATCATAGCTTGGCCCAACATCAGAAGTGTTATCAGCTGATTGAATTCTGACCATTAAAAGTATGTTTGCACTGAGTTCTTTAAAATCTTCTATCTTTGAAGCATCAGCAAAGAGAAAATCATTTTGCTCATCGGTAAGAAGTACTCCAGCTTCATCCTATTTTGCCAGCAACATTTGTTCCATAAAGTACTTCGAGTCCCGAACTATTGGCTTTGGAAAATTCCTAGCATAATGTCCTTTTCCACTGCAGTTGTAGCATTGAACAATTGAAGTGTTTCCTGAAGACGAAGTTCAAAGAGTCCTTTGAACATTTCCGGTCTCATTTGGAGCATTCGATCCCTCTACAATTTCATCCTGAACATAAGCTCGTCTATTATTTCTTCTAGTATTACCAGAGTTCATGCTTTGAATATTCACCATGTCACCTTGAATGATTGCTTGGTTTCTGGTATTGGATGAAGTGCGAAGACGATTATTTGTTGGAGTAGAAAAATTTTGAGTAATGGCTCGAGCAAGTAACAACATTGCAGATGTTAAAGGATCTTCAGAATTGGTGTGAACATCATCCTGCTGGTATTCATCTTCATAATCAACCACAGACGTGGGATGTGTCACATAATAAGATGATGTGTTTCTGGAAGATGAACCCGTGTGTGCTACGAGAGCCAAAGGATCATGAGATTTTTCTAACTTCTTTGCTCTTGAGACATTAACCAGTTTCTCGAATTGCTGAAGGTAATAAAAAAAAAGATCTTTTAGAGGATTTTCTCAAACGTATCTACTGTCAAACGTTTAGCAAGACGAACTTGGGTAACATATTTCAACCATTCCGGTTGCAAGCTATTTAGAAACTTTGTGTTAATTGTAACAATTGGAAAATGCATGTCATTTCTTTCCAAATCGTTCATTAACTGAGCAAAACGATTGTAAACTAAAACAAGTGCTTCCCCTGTTCAGAACAAATTGATCAAATTCGTTTGTAAAACGAGTTTCTCTATCAACTTTGATTTTGTATAGTTCCCCTTCATAAGACGTCAACTCTTTTTCACCATGTCTTAGCCGAAGTGAAGCACCACAGAATTATAAAAGTATTTGGGAATAGAAAGAAGATTAAGATTTATAAGCTCATTTAGCACTCATAATGCAATACACACATCTCCTTGTAATCCTCAGCAGTTTGGCCTCAATTTCATAACTGTGAGTTGTTAGGAATGAAAAAACATCTCAAACTGGATAAGAGACCTTCATAGCAAGCGCTTTGTTAAGCCACTTTTAGTTTTCCCTCTTTCGATTTATGTATCGTCTAAATCTACTTGCCCACGGGTATATAATACCCTTTCACGCATGGAGGCTAGTCTAGGCTCCAGCAAGGGATTGATTGATATGTTTTGGTGCTGACATTTTTTATAATTCCAAGATAGGAATCTTTGTAGACGAAAAATGGTGATATTTGTGAGAATATTTTACAAAACTCGGTAACAATTGTAGAACTCGGACAACACTGTTCTCGGATAACAAGTAGTCTAAAACTCGGTAAACTTCTCGAACAGAACTAAACTCGGAAAAAACTACTAACAAACTCAGTACACTAAAAATGTTTTAAACTCGGAAATGCTATGAACCAGAAATCGATTTATTTGTTTTAGTTAAAAAATCGATTTTTATGGATTAATAGTAACCACAAACTCGATAAAACCGAAATTTATGATAACTGAAAAATCCAGAACACATATAACGACAAATTCGATAAAACCAAATTTGAAGTCCAAGTTTAGTCAGTACCGAATTTATCTTTCAAAAGTCCAATTTCACGATAAAACCATGAACTTGTAATGTGTAATCACGTTTGTATCGAAATTTCTGAGAAAAAAAAAATCAAAAAAAATTTTTTCAACTTTTATTTTAAATTTTGAGTCACACTTTTCGATAAAACCGAAAAGTATGAACACTAATTAAACTCGATAGAAAACCGAGTTTATCAAAACTGCCTAATATACGTTTTTCGATAGAACCGAGAAAACGTATATATCTATTACAACACTTTTCTACCAAAATTAAACTAATAGTGATGCTCAATCTTCCGAAAATGTAAAGAAATGATCCGAGAATACTAATTTTTTAGGATTTTATTTTTAATAGTTTTATTATTTTTATAGTTTTTAATTAGTTTAAATTTTAGAAAAATCATATCTAAAAATCTAAAAAGCCAAAAATAGTAATTCTTTTTTTCTAAAAATTTATTTTTATTTATTTTATTTAGGAAAAATATAAGTTTTATTTGTTTCCCGCATTTGTTTAATTGTTTAATTACCCTTTAATTTTCCATTTTTTTATTTAGTAGAAATAGATTATCAAAAATATATTTGCTCAATTCAAATCAGAATCCGAACTTAAACGAGGTTTCAATTGCATTAGTCGTTGGGGAAACGACCCGGGTGATCATTCTTACCCGGTTAAATATACGTATTATATATTATACTATATATATTTTTAAGAGTGAATTTTATCGAGGGTGACTTGGTAATTTTCTTAATTGCTCTTTTAAAGTATTATATTTTATATATATTTTGGGTATATAAAACTTCAACACCAATATCCATATAAAACGATAACTAAACTAAGGAATTTAAATTAAAACATTAATAATTTCATAACTAGGCTAACACTTAAAGTGTTTAGCCAATCATGTTGTAAATCACAGCAGAAATAATGAATGAAACAAAGTATGAATTAAACATTATGTTTGATACAATTTAATAGATGAAAACTATAATTATGATGATTGGATGTGAATTCTCCCTTGAAAAGCTACAGAAGATTGTTGGAAAATACCTTGGAATGAAACCTTAATTGTCCTTTGAGAGTTGTGTGGAGTGGAATGACAAAATCAGTTGAAGGGCTTGTATTTTTATGCTCAACTATGTTATGGCGTAACCATAAGTAATAGGTTATGTCGTAACCTCCTTTTTGCTTTTATAATTCCACCAGACATAGCATAGTTACGGTGTAACCATGAATATAGACTTCTCCTTAACCTCTTTCTTAACTCACGGCTTTTTAATATCCAAAGTTACGGCGTAACCGTAACTATCTTGTTACGCCGTAGTTGTCTTGTCAGCTTCTAAATCTCAATGAAAGTTACGACATAACCCTTACGGGGTTGTTACGTCGTAACGTCTCATGACTAGACTTGGTCTTGTTTATTAGCAACAAAGGGCATGACGTTGCTAAGACGGACCAACTACGCTGTAGTTTAAGTTTATCCTAACAAGTTATACGTTTTTCTTTAGGTTTTCTTCCATTTTCGCGTCTTTTCGTTCAAATGCTCAAATATAACATAATATTGACATATGAAGCAATTAAGTACATATTCATATAAAATATAAAAAATATGAGCATTTAACAAGGTAAATTGATACTAAAATATATACATCATTTGATGTTATCAAATATCCCTCCATTTGACTTCTACTTGCCCTTAAGTAGACCTTTTAAATCATTTCTAAAAAGATATCTCACAAGTTATCTTAGAAGACATGAATTTAAAAACTACCTATGCTAGAAACATCAAAGCCGAATGCCTCATGAAAAAGGGAACAAAAACACTCATACTCTCACTAGTCTATGTGATTCATTTTTAGGGTGATCACTCAATCGCACAGTCATAACATGTATTCTATCATAGGCTTGGTGAGTATGCAAAACTCCACCACTAGAGCTAAGGTCAAGACAATCCTTAAAGGCAATATTGGGTGAACAAATGTTATAGGCTAAGGGTGAATCAGTCTTGATGCAATATATACCAATAACGTACCTAGAGCAAAGATGACAAAACCATAAGTAAACAAGCGCCAAGTAATAGCTTATCTAATACTCAATTGTACTAATAGTTAGGATTAAACGCAACTAAGAATGATTAAGGGAATGAATGGACATGGGATGCTTATTTAAAAGGCGTAAAACGCAAAATGAGCAAACAAGTAGTTTAATATCCACAATCTCTCCATCATTAGTTATTGTCCATCCATTAGCAAGTAGTTTAATATCTATAATCTCCCTGTCACTAGTTATTGTCCATCCATTAGTTCAAGTGTCAAGGCGTGAGAATCTGATCATCATCAATAATGAGCTAGTGTGATATAGTGTAGATGTCCAAATTTGCCATGTAAAATTGCCAAGGCAAATAAAATGTACACTAGTTCAACCTTCAATTATCTTAGTTGTTATCTATAAATGTCACCAACATTAATCATTATATAATCATAAAGGTAATCTTCAAAACTAACTATGGACTAGTGTTAATAAAATGAATCTTTGAATTTCACCTTTATATATTGATAACGCCTAAATTATACATGTTCTCGGTGGCATTATTTATACATATTTTAACATTTCTCGTGAACTTTCGATACTTAATAGCATGAAATACTTGCAGGTTCACTTGAAGATATCCCGAGCTTAAATCAAACAAAGATCAAGTACTTATACACTTCGGAAATCAAGATACACGAAAAAGATAAAGTCTCAAGCTGAAAAGTGCAATTGTGCACCGCACTTACCTAATGTGCGTCGCACTTCTCCTCAAAGTCAAAGAATTAAAGACTAAGTCAAAATAGTGCATTAACTCCTTAAGTACGCTGCACAAATTCCTTTGTGCGCCGCACTTCTCATCTGGATACGAAAATTAAATGAAGTCATAAATACTGACGCATTAACACCTCAAGTGCGCCGCACTTATAAAATTATGCACCGCACTTTTACCTCAAAATCAGCCTATAAATAGGAGATGCATTTTCACCACAAATCATCCCTTCATACTCATTTCCCTTAGATCACACACTATCTCTCTCTCACCCTTATGATATTCTTAACCTTTTCCAGCCTTCTGCCAAGCATAAAACACCACACCTTTTGAAGATTCAAGATCAACCAACCAAGAACGAAGAAGAATGTCATCTTAGTTTATTAAAATAATGAAGTTTTTATTGAATCAAGTTATTTTATAAACTACATAGCCATGAGAGGCTAATTCTCTCATGACTACTTGGTGAAGTTATGATAATAAATAAGTGTTTGGTATGATTGTGATCTCATTAATCTCAAGATAATATTGCACCCTTATTATATCTTATCTTGTCGGTTTTGCTTATCAACTTAGATTATATAATCATATCGGTATAGGTCGAAAGACCCGTTACGATCTATATGGTTTTAAAGGTTTGTCTATGGTATTTATCATTTGTGTCGAGAAATCCACTTTCGTAAATTGATAAACTGTTGGGTTTTAGAAGTTTCTACAACTTAGTGCTGTTACTTATACAAGTTACTACTGCTAGTTCTACTTAGTGATGCTGGTGAAGAATGCTAAAGATTCAAGAAAATAGACTAAGTAGTTAGTATTGTTAGTTATAAATAGTTAGTAATGCCAGTATATATGTTAGTACTGGTAGTAGAGTATTTTTAACTATCCGAGTAGTCATCTTTATTATCACTGGTAAAACATAAAGTTATTTTCAAAATTGCTTAAGTCTATTTTCTTATTGATTATTCGAACACTACTCAAATCTCTATGGACGACCTTTCCAACCAGAAAAAGAATATACTGCATACGAGGGTTACACTTTTTCCCGTGTAGTTTTTCTCTATAGAAAAAATTGTATTTTCATCATTAAAAATTTAAAGCAATAGAAACACCTCACACAAAGAGTACGAAACTTCAGAGAGATTTGGTAAAAAACGTAAACTGTCCGTTTCTTCACCAAATTAGCCCAAGTAAAGTGTAATTTCCTCCAAATGTCATCCAAGTGCAAAAAACCAAAAAACAAACTATTAAGCTACATAATCTGGTGCATAATAAGCATAATTAAGGTGGTTAAATAACCCTGAAATAGTGTATAAAATAGCAGCTCATCAAATACCCCTATACTTGGGATTTGCTTATCCTCAAGCAAATAAGCTTTTCTACCTAGACAATAGCAATATTGGGGCCATTCAACCTACTCTTTAAAAGCAGTTTATAACACAGCCTTCTAGACCTCGAATTAAAAGCATATACTAGCACCTCACATAAATGTTTGAGATTCTCTCTTTCACTCAGGTGTATAATAAATTATAAAAACTATGAGAAACGTAAAATTAAAGACTCATAAACCTGTCTTAGAATATAAATTACCGGTATCTGTGTAAAGGAACAAACCTCCATCGTTAGACGCAAGTATTAATCAATACAATCAAAGTGTGTCTTTAAAAGGTTGTGGGGTGAGGTGTAAAGAATAACATTAACGGAAACAGAAATGTGCTAGGATACATTTGGGGAGTGAAACTTTGGTGAATTTGGAGTGAATGTTAGCTGATTATTTAAAGAATACACGTTGGTTGGTTTGCAAAGCCAACGACTCAGACCAAGAAATACAAACATTACAAAACTCTACATCCCACTTCTTAATTATACTTTTCCTTGTACTACTAAATAAACATAAACATAAACAAATGGCAACCCGTACATTTTTTTCACTTTTTTATACATTTTTTTGTACACTTTTGCCCTGCCATTGCTTGAACATATAATACATCATAGGGGTTTATAGATACACCCCTACACTTGAACTTTTACATACTCGATAATTACAATCTAACTAATGACCCTAATTGAGGTGGATCAACATAACATGGAAGCTTAGTTGGATCTCTATTAGGTAATTAAGGGTACTTCTTCCCCAATTTCTTCATAACATGAATACTACCATGGGATCCCAATTGTCCCCAATACAGTATTACAATGATAAGTACTTATTGTAGGTGTTGTAAGAGGATATCTCTTTTCTACCAACATATGAATGTGCACATTTTGCTTCCTCAATGAATGTACTCCACATGAATCATATAGCTTCCAATCCAATACTCTGTAGTCTGATTGATTTTTCCATACATTATCCTCTACATGTGGTTCAAACATTGTCTTCAAATCTCCATATAAAACTAAATCCAAGTCCTCCACTGGTCTTGTTGATCCATACTTAGCTTTTACCAACTTGTATAAAGTTTCCAAGTCTTCTCTGTCAAAACTTTTAAGCATATGACTGAACACTAAGTACATCTTTGAACTTCCATCAGCCCTGATTATCTGGTAATAGCTTTTCTTCCCCTCTTTATGAATCTTCCAGTCAACAATGCTTGGAGACTTAACAGCCAAAGGAATAGCATCAAGTGCAACCTCTTCTTCATCTGGAATGACTTCCATTAGACTTTTAAGCTCTGCTATTTCTTTGTCATCGTCTACCTTTTTCTTCTTTGAACTCTCTTGTTCTAACTCTTCTCCTGCTCAGTTTGAACTACCTTCTACCAAGTCTGTTCTGAAATCAACAAATGTATTCACCCTTTTGAAAGCTCTGTCAAACATCTTCTGAATAGAATCAAAAGATTTGTTCTTCAAGTCTTTGGGCTTCTTTCCTTCCATATTCTTCAAGTCAGTACACATGATTTTTCTTTGTTGAGCTTGGGTTGGTGGTTTGTTCTTCTTCTCTTCTGCTCTTTTTGCTGCAAAGCGCTTTCTTCTTTTCTCTAAGAGTTGTACAAATAATGTAGTGTTGGGAATTAGAGGCTTCTACAACTTAATGCTGCTGGTTTAAGTTTGTGCCGCTGTTGAAGATTAGAGAAAGTAGTCTAAGTCATTAGTACTGTTAGTGTAATAGTTAGTGCTGCCAGTACAAAGTGTTAGTACTGCCAGTTTATTAGTACTGTTAGTTATAATAGTTAGTACTGTTAGTTATATAGTTAGTACTGCTAAAGTTATATGCATGAGATATATTAGGAATATATATGCATTGATCACTTGACGCGTTTTGTAAGCCCATTAGGGTTTCCTTGGTGTATAAAAGGAACCCTACGGCATAGATCTAGATATCAAGTTTTATATAGTTTTCATAGCAAATATAGTTAGTATTCATAGTTTCAAGGTTATTCTGTAACTTTGATTGTGTTTAATATATTTTTTAGCAAGATCTTGTTTTACTGTTTCATTGTTCTTCTTAGTATTACAAGCTATATTCTGCATAGTTTGTAATATTTACAATCTTAGTTTCTATTATAGTTGTCTTGGATCTATCTAACACAACTAAGCTTTAACAAGCTAAGTAAGATCTGTTAAAAAGGGATAAACAAGTGGTATCAGAGCTTGTTGAAAAACTTTGAATAAAAAGAACACTATATCTACATAAGATCTCATATTCAAAGAGAAGATGGAATCACAGTCAGAATCAACCCAAACATTGTCTGCACTAAAACTTCCTATGCTCAAAACAGGAGACTATGATCTTTGGAGCATGAGAATGGAGCAATATCTTACTCACACTGATTATGCTCTTTGGGAGGTTATTGTAAATGGTGATGCACCTGCTGCAATTGCATTAGCTAGTGCTGGTACTGAAGGTCCCATTCCTCCTAAAACTGCTTAACAAAAGCTAGCAAGAAAGAATGAATTGAAAGTAAAAAGCACTCTGTTGTTGGCCATTCATGATGAGCATCAATTAAAGTTTCATGGAATCAGGGATGCAAAGACCTTATGTGAAGCAATCAAGGCCAGGTTTGGAGGTAACAAAGAATCAACGAAAATGTAAAAAACCATTCTGAAGCAGCAATATGAGAATTTTGTTGCATCAAGATCTGAAGGACTGGATAAAACCTATGATATGTTTCAGAAACTCATCAGCCAATTGGAAATTCATGGTGAAGTTATCTCTCAGGAAGATGCAAATCTGAAGTTGCTGAGAAGTCTACCATCAGCTTGGAACACTCATACCTTGATCATGCGTAACAAATCTGATCTAGACACGTTGAGTATGGATGATTTGTACAACAATTTGAAGGTGTATGAAGCTGAGATTAAAGGCCAATCAAGCTCAAGCTCAAACTCTCAGAATGTGGCTTTTGTATCTTCAGAAAACACTAGCAGTACTAATGAAGCAGTTAATACTGCTCATGATGTTTCTACTGCTAGTTCACAGGGACAAGCTCCTTCCTTAACTTATGCTGATGATGTCATGTTTTCCTTCTTTGCTAATCAATCTAATAGTCCACAATTGGACAATGAAGATCTGGAGCAGATTGATACTGATGGAATTTCCTTTAAAGAGATGGATCTCAATGGAAGGTGGCTATACTTTCCATGAGGGTGAAAAGATCTTAAGACAGATAGGAAGGAATCTGATTTCAATGGTCAAAGAAACTTTGGCTTTGATAAGACAAAGGTTGAATGTTACAACTGTCATAGGAGATTATACTTTGTTAAAGAATGTAGGGCACCAAGGAATCAAGGGAATAGAAATGGAGATGCTCGGGTTGTACCAGTGGAAACCCCTACAAATGCATTGGTTGTTCAAGATGGAATAGGTGGTTATGATTGGAGCTTTCAGGCTAAAGAAGGCATCACAAACTTTGCTCTTAATGGCCTTACATCCCAAGGCTCCATCACAGTTATCAGTTTCTGACTTGAGGTACATACTTGCTCTCAAAAGACTTGCCTACAATCAAATGATCTCTTTAAAACTTGTATGATTCAACAACGTGCACTCTTAATATTTTAATCTAGACATTATAGGTTATCAAATGCGGATTAGAACATTAGAAAGCTAGGATAGGTGTTATGAAAAGATGAGTGTTTGTGAAGAAGATATTGCATTTTTAAAGTATGATGTCAATGTGAAAGATATCTCTATCAAAGACCTTTAAAAATCAGTGTGAAGAAGCGTTTATAAGGAATGATGATTGAACTTAAACTAGAAAATTTGAAGAATCATAAGAATTCTAAACTAAACTGATAAATAGTCAAATAAGTGCTAAAGACAAAGATGGTCTTGGTTATGATAGTCAAATAAATGAGAGTGAAGTGGTTCATAGTGTGTTTAATAGTAGAGAAAGTGATGTAGATAATAGTCCTGTAAATGATAGATTCAAAACAGATGAAGGGTTTCATGCAGTTCCCCCTCCTTACCCTGGGAACTACATGCCCTCAAGACCTGACTTATCCTTTGCTGGGTTAGATGATTCTGTCAATAAGACTAAAGTGAGTGAAACTGAAACTAGTATATCTAAGACTAGTAAGGATATTGTAGAAAAGCCTAAAATTGTTAGGCCTAATGCTCCTATCATTAAAGATTAGGACACTGATAGTGATAATAATAGTGTGTTTAGACCTAAAACTAATCAGATAAAACCAAAGTTTACAAAAATCAAATTTGTCAAATCTGATGAGAATGTGAAATCTGTTAATAAGGAAAATACACCTAAGCAAGTAGAGTATCCCATGAAAAGTCAAAGTCCTAGAGGTAATAGAAGAAACTGGAATAGAATGATGACTCAGAAACTATGGAATGGTTTTGAGTTTATAAAGAAAGCTTGTTTTGTATGTGGGAGTTTCAACCATTTAATCAAAGACTATGATTTTCATGATAATAAAATGGTAGAAAAACATGTGTTGAATAATAAGGGAAATGTTACTGGTCAAGGGGAAATTAGAGCAGTATGGAACAATCTTCAGAGGGTGAACCACCAAAATAAATTGACTCACCCACATCCTAAAATGAATTTTGTTCCAACAGCAGTTACAACAAAGTTAGGACAAGTACCATTTAATGCTGCTTAGCAAAACTCTCCAAGAGCAACATCATCAATTAGTACTGCCAGGCCTGTTAATACTATTGCCCCTAAATCAAAAGTGAATGATGCATTGTAACATTTCTCATTTTCAGGTTATTTACGACTTTAATAAATTTCATTATTTATTTTTAGAGTTTTACGCGTTCGCTTTTAATTATTAACTTATAGTTAAATCGCGTAAACTAAAAATCAACGTTCAATGTAAACGGACATCAAACAAATTAAAGTTTACATCAAGCAAGTGTTATATGATTATTAGGAGTATAATTTATAACTTTTTGTAATTTATTTTTGTTGGTTACGTAAAACGCTTACGTTTCGCAATAAATTACATTCGGTCATACCCGGAAGCACCTTTACCCATCTACACTCAAACAAATACCCACATTTATACCCAATACATAAAATTTTATCAACTTATCAACTAAATAAGCCTTATGGCCGGTTATAGCATGAATGCACAAGGAATAATTCACTTAATCCCCACTAGCTCTTCCACCATTATCATAAGTCTTACATAAAGATGTACCTTTGACCCATGTTACTAGAAATTGTCCAATCTTGGTACATTGGACCCATTTGAGCCGTGGCCTCCTCCTAGGGAGGAGGAGAGCTCTTACACCTTGTCCTTGAAACCACCTAGCATCCCATGGTATGTTTAAGGTTGTTTAGGGTTTTCTTGCACATTATAAAAGGAAAGCCCTAGGTAACTAACTTATACTCTTCCCATTTACAAGAAAAATATATCATCCTCCCCCAAAAGAAGCTCCAAACCCACGGCATATATTGTGTGTGCTAGGGTTTCATTTAATTTTTGCATCCAAGGCATTCCAAGTATTCAAGTGTTCATTCTAAGGTTATCTAAGGTTACTCAAGGTGTTGACAAGCTTGGATTCGGGTTTAACAAGGAATTATCAAGAAAACATATTTAGGGTTTTCTTGATTAGGGTTTTGATTTTGAAGGCTTGGTTAGGGTTTACATCTTGTGTTCATCATCCTACTTGTCTTCTAAAAGGTCCATTTAAAGTATTCCATGTTCATTCATTCATTTCCTATTGTGTACATACTTGTTGTATAAGTTAATCACCACCTAGATTCATTTTTAAGTTATATAAAGTGTTTGAGGATTTCATATGAACAAGTGACATGAACATTTAGAGGGACTTAATACATGTAAGGATATAATATACGGTATAATACTTGGTGAAATTATGGTGCAAAATCTTTAAGCAAAAATGATTGTAAACTAACTTTATTAATTAAAAACCTTATTATTTTTACTATCTACTAGTTGGTGATTCGATACCCTAAACCATACCTTTTATATTTTATAAATAATAGTTACTCTTCACAATGATGTAGGCATGTAAGTGAACTCGGGAAAATAATTAAAAATAAAACGGATTATAACGAACAGTTATGACTTTTACAAGTATATATATAATTAAATTTATAAAAAACAATTTTTATAAAACTGTTAATGAACTGTAAAAGTTACTGTTCATCAGAGGTTTTATATTTTATAATATAAGAAATTTTGATAAATTTCTAATACGAATCGACGGTCATAAAGAACTCGGAAATAAAAAAACGGTATATACCGAAAAAGTACGTATTTTCAAGTTGTATACAATTAATTTTTATTAAAAAAACTGGTTATTGAACAGTAAGATATTACTATTCATCAGGTGGGTTTAAACTTTGTAAAAATATAGATATTTTGATAAATTATCTTATACTAATCGAATGTGCACATAAGATCTCGAGAAACGGGAATTATTAATGAACGAATTATGATTTAAAACAAGTCACGGTATAATAATTCTATAAAAACAGTTTTTATAACACTGTTATATGAAACAGTAAAAGTTACTGTTATATCTAGAGGTTTAATCTTTTACTAAATAGGTTATTTTGATGAAATTTCCTTAAACAACAAAGACTTCATGGACATAAGAATTAGTATAAAACGGATAGTCGAAGACGATTAAAGATAGAGGTTTTAATCATCACGCGCACTATTTCACCTTTTATTATTGTATGATAAATCAAACTAAACTTATAATGAAATTATCTTATGTAATCAATTGAAAACAGTTAATCCTATATTTTCAAGATTAGTACATTAGTAACGAAAATAATGTTTTATTAGGATTACAAGTACACAGTTTCCCATTGACAAAGTACGAGTTAATTATTGTTTTAACTTTTAAAGAATTAATAAAAACCTAGTAGGTGGTGTGGTGGTATGTCATATATAACACGTGGATGTTTTATTTTTATAATAATTATACTCATACGGCCTATAATTAATTAGGTTGCATTCGAATTGCCGAGAGCCGATTCACTTACTTGATTAGATAATCAATCAATTACTTACGGAGAGTTTCATAGCTCGCTTTTATACTATTACATTGTTTTACAAACTTTGGGGTGAGATCAACATGCATCATTTTACGTTGGACGCAAGTACTCTTTTAAACTTATTACGATGTAGGCTAAGTAGCTAAACTCTCACTATTGCCCACTTCATGAATGTCAATGCTAGTTAGCGAGACGAAAATGTATGAATAGATCGATTTTGGGATTGACTCCTCTTTCGGGTGAGTGGCGCTCATCAGTTTTCGACTGTATGAAACAACGATCGTATACATGTCGGAACAATTTGGATGTTGGGGCTTGAACATCTCCCACGGGCCACATTTTTGGGCATTAAATTGCATACATAATGTCGAGCTTCGGTGTCATGAGCTTAGTGCCACTCCGTAATTTACTTTTAAGTTAGTGTATGTTGTTACATGTCTTACATGGAATTCTTTGTGGATCCTATTTTATACACTTTACTAAACTTTGTTGAATTCACCAACTTTATGTGACGTTTTATTAATTTAAAGATGTTTTTCTCAGGTCAATAAGGTACGAATAAACAATGCTACATGGTGAGTCACTATTGGAGTCAATACTGTAAAGATTTGGATGCATTACACATTTGGAAAATATTTGTTATGTCTTAAATCTTTACTTTTCATGGTTGAATATTTTAAGCTTTGGACTATGTGTGACATAACAAGTCTATTTAATTCCTATGTATTCATTTTAAACGACTCATATAGAGTTCGTTCTCATATCTCGTCGTGTTGATCTATGAGTACACTCTCTCAACCCATTATTCCGCTGCGACCATTTTGGGGGTTGTTACTGATTGGGCTATCAAGAGCCTAGGTTATAGAGAAAACCAGGGTCATATTGTTTTTACTTGGACTATAACCATTTCAAAACTTGCATCTTATCGGAAAGCTTTTCCGGGAACACATACACTTTGAGTTGCATTAGTTGGTTATGATATCATGTTTTCATGATATGTATACCTGTTTATATTATACTACATATATACTATGATGGTCTTTATATATTTATACTTTTTATTAGTTTTTTGTCTTCTGCTAGTCATGTCTTTTGCATCATCCGCTGTCACCTATACCTCTGTGTACACTGACTCTGAACCAGGGAGAGTCTTTTGGGGAGCCAATGAGGAGATATCCGATGGAGGTTCTCCATGAGTCATCGTATACGGATACGGATTGGACTTCCCCTGAGCCAGTAGACCACCATCCCCTGGACGATGTGGCCTGGACCATTGAGCACCACATCATCCCCTGAATATGTGCTGGTCCTGAGCACCCACCACTCACCCGTGGCATACCAATATGTTCCCGAGGCCTGAGTAGACCCCGTTGTATTAGTTCCATCGGAGGATGAGGCACCCACAGAGGACCAGCCCTCTACCTGCGGATGGCTTCTATCCGCAAGGGGGGGGGGGGCCCATATCACAAGGCTATGTACTTGATTTGATCCATGAGGAGGATCCGGAGGAGGACTCCGAGGAGGAGCATGCTGACTACCCTGCCGACGGAGGAGATGGAGATGATGAGCCCTCCGGTGATGACACTGGTGATGATGATACTGATGATGATGAAGATGAGCCTTTCGAGGACGAGGAGGATGACGAGGAGGAGAAGGAGCACCTAGCTCCGGCCGACTCTTCTGCTATACCTGTTGTTGACCCTGTTCCCTCAGCTGGGGATACGGAGGTGTTTGAGACTGATGAGTCTGCACCCACACGTAGAACCACCTCAGATCAGGATCCCCTTTGCTCAGACAACGTCTCCGATAGGGCAGGAAGACTATCAGACCAGTTGCCACCGATGTCAGACTTATGGAGGGCACGCATTGCGGAGCATGCTGCGCACCTAACACCCTACTACTGTTGCACTTCACCATTACCCATTACCATATCACCATCAACTACTAGCTCCTTACTGATGCTACCAGGGCACCATTAGGCTATAGGGCAGCCGGGCATTTCGGTATGGAGAGCCTGAAGTTGCCTATCCCACCTACCCTCATTACTTCCATCTACTTCCCCCAGGACTGATGATTCATGAGGTCTGTGATGCCGCTCGGAAGAGGCTTGTCTTACTCTCTGCTCCCACGTGTGATAAAGGATCGGGGAGAGTTCAGAGTGGTGCCGCGAGACAGCCAAGGCCCACTACTCCAGAGGTGTCACTTTGGGATGAGATTGTTATGAGGCCATTGATGGAGATAGCATTCACCGAACACTTGGGGGGGTCAACCAGAGAGTGACAAAGCTTGGATATTCTGTTAGGTGTAAAGGATAAAGATGTTTTACGGTACGATTGAGGAGCATATGATGGACCGAGGTATCTGAACCACTGAGCTCAACTCACTGTTCAGAGATAGGCCATACCACTGCCACACTACTTTGGCTTTGGATAGAGAGGCGGTATATGCTCGCATAGCATGACTAGTTCTGAGGAGAGGAGTGCAGCCATAGAGGCACATGTTAGGACACCTAGAGGACACAGGTTACTACATTGATTATCAGACCACATCACTTCAGACTCGGTTGACTACAGCACTTGGACGTATTGCGGAATAGAGGCTAGAGACCAGAGCCCTAGGATTGGGGCCAGCTGAGGTCATAGCTCTAAGCAAACGCAACTTAGTCATGTATCCATCTATAGCGATCCTATATGCCTATTATAGGTTTTATGTTACTCCCAGTAAATAGGCTGTATGGAATTTATTATATCTTTTGTAGATATCATTGTTATGGCGGTGTTAAAAGTATTATGGTGATCCCCAGATAACACCGCTTAGGGGGTTCCATATTTTCACTTTTGTTATCTCATTGATACATAAACATGTTGTAATCAGGGCTCATGTATGATTATCAATGTTGTTGTGTATGAATGTTGATTTATTATTATATCATTGTTGATTTCACTGTTCTGTTTGTTATTTCACTGTAGTGGTGATCTACTTTTCATTTTTATTCACATGTCACGTTACGTTTAGGATTGTGTGAAATCTTGACGTGTATTATTATTCTTGTGATTTAAGGAAAATTGCTACCAACTAGAAGAACACGAGGTCTCACCCGCCACCACAACCACTCTACCACAAACTGTCATATGCTCAACTCCAAGCTTTGATTGATCAAGGCGTCTGGCTGCTGCTTTGAAGGAACGTGATGCAATCGAAGCAGAGATGGGATAAAAGGCCATGGTTCAGGACGGCGGAAGAAGGCAAGTGCCTACTCATGAGAATGCACTATACACTTGACCTTCTTGAAGGCTGGCTAATGAATTCAAAGGCACAGAAGGAGACGTTGGCTAACCAATGGACAACAAAAGATGGAACTGTTTTTCCTTATCAGCAACTGTGCTATTATCAAGTCAGAGTTAAGTATGCATCTTGTATCTTCAAGGATTGCTTCCTTGACGTGGTGGGAACTCACACGTAAGGGGCTGTCGGACAAGATGTTAGCATATACAATGCATGGACGGCCTTGAAAAGGATGATAAAGATAAATATTGCCCCAGGGGCGAGATCAAAAAAAGTGGGAATCTGAGTATTTGAACCTAAAGGTGAGAAGGTACCGATTCGTTGACTTACAATCAAGCGATTCCAAGGTGGCATCAATGTGCGGATATAATGTTCCCTGATCGGAATCAGCTAAAGTGGAAAGGAATGTCGGTCGGGCTACTCCCTCGACATGATTCATGGCAGTGTTTAAGGGCTTCAAAGCCTCAATCAATTGCAAGAAGGCCATTGAATTTGCTACTGGAAATGCTGGACTAAAAGGGGGGATTGAGAATAACTGCCGTGAATGCCATAGCAGAAAATAAGGGGAGAATTGAAAGATACTTCAAGGAACAACCAAACCCACCAACAACCATTACAAGAGAATTTTTATGTGGCTGGCTTTACACTGTTGGGCCTGGAGATAATGAAGCCTTATGAAGAATCAAACCTATATGTTCCCAAGTGCAATTATCCACGATGGGCCATGTACTCAAAGGTGCACTAACTGCAAAAAAGACTGGTCACTGCAGCCGTGACTGTATAAGTATCGACCTACTGCTAAACACAATAACAACAACAACCAATAACCAGAGGCAAGGGAATAATCAACCGTGTTCTCACTTGCCTTCGTGTGTGGTGTTCCAAGGTTACTATTAGGAATGACTGCCCAAGCTGAAGATTGGAAATCAAGGGAATCGGGCTAGAAGTGTGTGCAATGCTGTTAGTGACAAAGAGCTTATGTTGTGGGCTCTGTGGAAACTAACCGAACTCTATGTTGGGCTTTGTCATGGGTCGGTTCTCCTACAATAACGTTTATGCTTCAATACTATTTGGACATTGGTGGCTCCGATAGAAAGTTTCATATCAACGCATTAGTTCTTTGATTGATATCCATCCCAACTACATTAGACCATGGTTTATGATGTTGGAGTTGCGACGGTGGAAATAATTTGGGTGAATAAAACTTATACGGGGTTTTTCTGTACTCTAACTTTCAAATCATCCATTCAACATCGACTTGATGCCCGTAGAGATGGGTAGTTTTGACGTCATTATCGGTATGGACTGGTTAGCTAAATATATGCCGTAATCATTTGTGATGAGAAACTTGTTCGTGTTCCCTTTGGAGACAAGATTTTAATTTTTCATGGTGACGGAAGCGACAACGGTCACGAGTCCCGATTGTTATCTATCATCTTCGTGCACCAAAACACAAAAGTATTTGCTGGAGGGATGTCCTATCTTTCTAGCACAGGTTACTATGAAAAAGGCAGAAGACAAGTCGAAGGAGAAGCAACTTGAAGAAGTACCAATAGTTCAAGACTTTCCTGAGGTATTTCCCGAGGACTTGCCGGGTATTCCACCAACCCGCCAAGTGGAATTTCAATTGATTGATTACCTGGTGCTGCGCCGATATTCACGGGCCCATATCGACTGGCTCCATCCGAGATGAAGGAGTTGTCGGACCAATTAGTAAGGAACCTTTCCGACAAAGGCTTTATAAGACCCAGTTCCTCACCTTGGGAAGCTCCAGTCTTGTTCGTCAAGAAGAAGGATGGATCATTCCAGATGTGCATTGATTACCAGGAATTGAATAAGCTGACGGTAAAGAACCGTTATCCGCTTCCCAGGATTGATGATTTGTTCCATCAACTACAAGGTTCAAGTATCTACTCAAAGATCGACCTGAGGTCGGGTTATCATCAACTAAGGGTTCGTGAAGAAGATATTCCAAAGACCGCATTCAGAACTCGATATGGACATTATGAATTTCAAGTTATGCCATTTGGTTTGACTAACGCACCGGCTGTATTTATAGACTTCATGAATCGGATGTGCAAACCATACCTGGATAAATTCGTGATTGTCTTTATCGACGTATATTCTGATATACTCGTAAGAAAAGTTAGAGCATTGCAGTGCACCTCAAGTTGTAACGACGCGCGCGCTCGTTGCTATGGAAGGAACAGTTGATGCCAAATTTCTATAAATGCAAATTTGGATCCCTAAGTTATGAGTTCCTTGGTCTCGTGATCGCAGTTCAGGGTATTCATGTGGATCCTGCCAAGATTGAATCCGTCAAAGATTGGGCATCTCTAAGTCTTGAACGGAGATTCCGTTCAATTTTTGGGCATGGACAGGCTCCTACAAAGATTCATTTGAAGGATTCTCAAAGATCGCCAAGCCAATGACCAAGTGACTCAAAGAGATCAAGTTTGTTTGGAGGTGACAAAGCAGAGGCAGCTTTTTTAGTTGATAAATAGCAGAAAGTTGTTTGTCAGTTGCACCTAATTCTAGCGTTACCCAAAGGAAATGAAGACTTTATCGCTTACTGTGACGCTTCAATCAAAGGGTTGGGCGCGGTGCTAATGCAGAGAGAAAAGTGATTGCTTATTTCCTCACGAACCAACTAAAGATTCATGAGAAAAAATACATCACCTCATGATTTGGAGTTGGCGGAGAGTTAGGCGCAGTTGTGTTCGCTCTAAAGATCTGGAGGCATTATCTGTACGGGACAAAATGCACAGTGTTCACTGACCACAAAAGTTTACAACACATCCTTGACCAGAAGGAATTAAACATGAGACAACGCCGTTGGTTGGAATTGCTTAGTGATTATGATTGCGAAATTCGCTATCACCCAGGAAAAGCTAATGTAGTGGCCGATGCGTTGAGCAGAAAGGAATGAGTAAAGCCATTACGGGTTCAGGCTTTGGTTATGACTATCGGTTTGGACCTTCCCAAGAGGATTTTGGAGGCTCAGATTGAGGCAAGAAAACCAGAGAACCTCAAGTCTGAAGACGTAGGCGGTATGTTGATTAAAAATTCGAAGGACCCAGAGAAGCCTAGGAAAGAGAAGTTGGAACCGCGTGCGGACGGAACCTTGTATCTAAACAACCGAAGTTGGTTGCCACGCTATGGTGACCTAAGGACTCTGATTATGCATGAGTCTCACAAGTCAAAGTATTTTGTTCACCCGGGTTCTAATAAAATGTACCAAGACATGAAGCAACTATACTGGTGGCCTAACATGAAAGCTGACATTGCCACCTATGTTAGCAAATGTTTGACGTGTTTAAGAGTCAAAGCCGAACACCAAAAACCATCTGGCTTACTGGTACAACCAACGATTCCTCAATGGAAGTGGGACAATATCACTATGGATTTTGTCACCAAACTCTCAAGAACGCAAAGTGGAAATGACACCATATGGGTAATCGTAGACCGACTCACTAAGTCTGCACACTTTTTACCGATGAGGGAAACTGACCCTATGGACAAACTAGTAAGACTCTACTTGAAGGAAGTAGTCACGAGACATGGGATACCAGTCTCGATCATTTGTGATCGTGACCCCCGGTTTACGTCAAA
>BQNB010119328.1:0-20832 GCA_026074375.1 Tanacetum coccineum
AAACAATAAAATAAGCTTAAACAGATGGAGTATTATAGCAAAGGGGCTTGTGCACCAATTTTCAACTTTTAAAAATCATTTTTACTTGCTTATTTTTGATGGTGAAAAAGGCTTTTTTTGGTTTTTAGAAACTGTGACCAAAAGGGAACTTGGGAGTCTTTGACTTTACAAGTCAAAAGATCAAAGCTTGTTTGACAGCTTTATTTTAGACACAATAAACACACCTTTTTGATACTTAAAGTCACACTCACAAGTGCTTATCCAAATAAGCACTTGTGGTATCTTAAAAACCTCACAGTTATGAAAACAGTTTTAAAAACTTTGGGAAACCATTTTAAAACTAAAAACCTTTTTAAAAACAGCTTGAAAGTGCTTAAAGACTTAAGTTAAATTTAACCAAAACACCTCAACCCATGCAAACACCCTTTTTGACCCGTTTTTAAGCTTATGCCAAACACTCCTTTATGTAAACTGTTCCAAGCTATTTGAGCTTAAAAACTGTTTTAAAAACTAAAACAACTAAAACCTTTTATCCACTCACACTAGTTTTTACCTATTTAAGCTACTTTAGAACTCAAACTTGCAGCTTATTAAGGGAAATAAGCCACTTACTCACCTAGCTTATTAAACTAACTTTAACAGTTTTAACTAAACTAGCATATAATGAAATGAAAAACATTCTAAACATTTTTAGACATAATTAATAACTAATAAGCACATTAAGCTAAGGAAATAAGCTAAATTAGCTTATTGCTACAGTAAATAAGCAAAGTTTAAAAATTAAGTACCTTTGATCCTTTCCACAAAAAGGATCCCTTGGGACCTAAATAAGCTCTAAACCATACCCTTGGCTTATATTCTTAATAAAATAATCAGAAAGCTAGATCTGCAAAACACCAAAATTAATATCATACCATTAAATAATCTTAATTTCCACCAAGCCTCTTACATCCAACATACATTTTTTCCCTGTTTTTTTAAAAAGTTCTCTTTAAACTTTGCTAGAAACTTTTAAAAACAAATTAAAGATGATGAGAAAATAGATAAAAAAAATAGCTTACAACAAATTTTAAAAAACTTCACTGAATTTTTCATAAATAATAAACAAAATACAATATAAAAACTTTTAAAACTTAATGAATATGAATTTAAAGAGAACAAGCAATAAACAAAGAACGGAGTTAATCTAACTTTTAAAAACTTAAAACTACTTCCAACTAATCTTGTTACAAAACCTTTAAATAAAAAAAAAAAAACGACTATATTCCCCTCCCTTTTTTCTTCCTTCCTTTTCTTGTCTTTGTAAAAACAAAAAAAATTGATTAACGGAGTTGATCAATACCATCAAATAGTAAGCCCTCTTATATTCATTTTTTCCCCCCCAACAATAATTTTTCCTAGCCATAATATTTGTTTTGATTGCCAACGAGTCACATTTACTAAGAATTAAGAATTTATCCATGGCTTTGGTTCAGTAAAAGAAATATGCAAACCCTGATGAGTATTGTTTCGGAATTGGACAAAAATTTGTTTTAACACGTTGTGACAGGGTTGTACTTTTTTGGGGATTAGGCAAAACTGCCCTCAAAGTTATATGTTGGGTTTGGCAAACCCATGTCCTTTTTTTTATATAACATTGGGACTTGCAATTAATGTCTCCCCCCAAAGTTTATTTAACTCTTGCATAACCTCCTTGGTTTGACAAGTTATAGGCTTGACATTTGCCCCTTTGGTGTATACTTCTCCCAACCAGTTTGCCACCCTTACTCTTCTTTTCTCCTCTTTCGAGTCTTACATTAAATTTTAGTTTACAATTTTTATCCTAAACTTATATGAGACTTTTCTTTGACTTTTGCCTTGGTGAACTTTTACTTTACTTTACCATTTTTTTCTTATTACTTTTCCGCTTTCAATTTGCTTTTTTTCTTCACATCTTTTCCATTCCGAATCCGTTTGGTTTTGGTCGTTTTGGTTTGCCTTTGGTTTTTTTTTCGTCCTTTTCTAAATACCTTCCTGCAACAATACAATTACAAAAACCAGCGTATATTTGGGCATTTTTAAGTACCAGTTTTTTTTTATTTTAGCTCGTTTATAAAATAAATGTATTGTAATTTTAACACATACAAAAAATCCCTCCATACGAAAGTATTGGCCAGTGTCTCCACCAATTATGAAATAAACATTTAATGGAGAAAAAAACCTAAGAATCTCAAATCCCCCTCAACTATAACTTAAAAAGTTACAAGTTGTTCTCAAGGAAAACTAAAGAATCAAAAGCTTCGAAAAAGATCCCATTTATCAAACACCATTTTTAATTTCATACACTGATTATCCCTAATAATTTTGATTTTTCCTTTTCTTCCTCGACTTCCTGTTATACTTCCTTATTGATTAATCACGATCGAGAGATGAGAAGTAAGAAACCCCCATAAGAAGTAATATAAAATTCCCTACGGATTTAATTTTAATTCTATAAAGTTTACTACTCTAAGCAAAGCAATAAAAAAACAAAATTCAATTTGCTATAATATTCAATTCTAAAAACTCCATAATAGACGTTTTAACTTTTAAAACTCCACAAACTAATTAATTTAAATTATGCTCATTTCAACTAAACAATAATACTACTATTTTTACAATATCCACATTCAAAAATGTATCATACCTCAAAAAACAACTTATAAGACTTTAACTTGATTTTTAAAAACAGATTTTTTACCATAAACTTTGTTTGGGAAAATTAAAATAAACCATTCTTCCATCCATTATTAAACATAATTATTTTATTATTGATGGATTTAGTGTAATAATAATACCTCGAACATTATATAAAAAAAATCAAAATTATTAGTTTTATAAAAAAAACAAGGATAGTAAATATAATAATATAATTATTAATTTAGTAGTTTTTGTGTGGGTTAAATAAAAATTATAGATTTAATTGTATATATATTAAAATAATAATATTATTTATTTATGTGGAAACACCAAAATATTTTTTGTTTTATAATATATTTTTATTATTTTTAATATTATTAGTAATTAATTTTTTAATTATTTTAATTTCTTACATTACATTATTAAGTATGATTAATTATTGTTTATGTATTTTTTTTAAATAATAAAAATATAGATTTATTGATGTATTATTTTTGAGTATTTTTTATTTAGGTATAAGTTTTTTTTGTTATTTTTGTTTAAATTTTATATTTTTAAATAAATTTAAATGATATGTGTGTAACAATTATAATATATTAAAAATTTAAATTATTTTTTATTAACAGTATAAAAATTAGGAACAATCGAATTCTGAATATTGGACCTCAAGCTCTACATAAGTATAAAATAGATAAAATTTTAAAAATAAAATAGTCGGAAATATTTTTTAGATTATAAAAATAATTTAATAAATTAAATTTATATTTTATTTATTTTTTTTGTTATGTTTTGTTTGTTTTTTTTTTTTTTTATTTTTTTTAATTTTTTTGTTAATAAATATTTGTGATTTAAAATCAAAAATATTAAATATATTATAAAAAAAAATGAATTAAGTTTAAAATATACTAATGTTTTAAAATTTAATAAACTTATCTAAACGTTTATAGTTTTAAAATTGATTATTATAATATTTTTTTTGTAGTTTAAATATATTTGATAAATTAAAAATTTTATTCTGAATAAAGTTGAGGATTTATAAAAATGCCTGGACATAAATAATTTTAATAATTTTTTTAATAAATAGTATTTTTTTTAATGGATATTTATTTTTATGATTATTATTATTAAATTTATAAATAGTTAATTGGTTTTAAAAAAGATATAAAAAAAATTTGAGATTTTTAGAGTTATATTAAAGGTTAAAAAATTTTTTTTTTTATTGAATGGAATATTTGAAATGTGTATATATGAATGTTTTTTAGTTATTTATTAATTATTTAAATTTTTATTGATTTTTTAATGATAAATATTATAATTAGTAGAGAGAGTTTATTTGATGTATTATATTATTTATTGTTATGATATTTTATTTTAGATGAAATGTTAGTAATAAATTTCTAATAAAAATATAGTATTTTATAAAGTTATATTTAAATTTTGATTATAGTTTATAATTTATAAGAAATAAAGAATTAATTATATTTAAAATAATGAAAGATTCTATATTAGTTTTTTTTTTTACTGTTAATTTATTTTTTGTTTTAAATTTAAGAAGTTTTTATTTTATAAAATATAGTAAAAAAAAAATAATTTGTTTTATTGATAATAAGTATATATGATTAGATTAGAAATTATAAATTATTTTAAAAATAATGTTAATATTTTTTTATTATATTATATTATATTATATTATTTATTTTATTTTTTTAATTTTTATTTTAAAGATTAAATAGATAAAAATAAAAAATTTATATAAAAACCCGTATCAACGTCCTGACGAGTCCTCCTCTTCATCTCAAAATTTAAGATTAATTGAAATCCCGTTGGTCTGGACCATTCACCATTGTCCAAGTTTTTCCTTATGGCACCGTCGAGTTATCTCAGAACTCCGGGCCCAACTTTAAAGTGAATGGTCATCGTATAAAACACTACTTTGGAGGGGACATACCAACCGAGGTTGTCCCGGATCTCCAAACGTTCCCCATGGACCAATAAATTCGGGGGACGGGTCAAGCGTCGGGACCCTAAACAAGCGCTTCGTGGGAGGCACCCCATGCTTATCAGTAGTAGTAATAAATAAGTGTTTTTGTGTGAGGAGGCTTACATTTTCCATTACCCGTGTTTTGTCCATGTTTTGTGTGCTTTGTGTTGTATGTCCAGGATTTCCCGGATTGTGAAGACTCTCGTGCTCGCAGTATCCACAAGAGTTTCACATCCTCAGCTTCATTTTGGGAATCCAGTATCCAAATCTAATCGACTAACGTTTTATCTTTTGGCACACTTCATAAACGGCCTTAGATTTACGTAGGAACCCCTTTGAAACATCGAGGACGATGTTTAGTTCTAGTATGGGGGGGATCTTCGATTTGATTTTTGCCTGCAGTCGTTGTTATCACGCAATCCCGTTTTTACCACCAAATTTTTGCAAAAATACCAAAAAAATTGAAAAATTTTAAAAATTTTCAAAAATAAAATAAGTGTTTTGTCACAGTTTTGACTTTCCTAATGGGTAGAATGAGAATAATTTTTGACTCGATCGGGCGTGTTGAGCCCTAGCTAGTTCCTCAACTTACCGCTTGTAGGCTAAGCTTTCACGAATTCGATTGCTTCGAATTTTAATAAGGTGAAGAACAAGAAGTGATAGAGTTAAATATAAGTTTATGTGCTAAGCAAGATTATTCTAAAACTTATATGAGTAACTTGTGGCTTTTTCTCCCATTAGCTTCTAATCCACCTAATCATACGTGCTCAATTCAATTCAACTAAGTCAATCAATGTTTTTAGAAAAAGCTTCAAATTTGTAACTTGATTCTTTAAAGCGAGATTTTTCTGTTCTTAATAATTCGAAAGTTAAAATGCCAAAGAAGCATGAATGAAGTATGAATGCAAAAATGCATGAATATTGAAATTATGCCAATGAAGCATACATTTGATTATATGGAACAAGTAAAAGATGTGTCGTGATATCCCACTCCGCTAACCACGAGGTGGGGGTTCAAACTAAGACATCTTTACTTCTAAGGATTTGGTGTGTTGTGATATCTCACTAGGAAGCGAGGTCTAGGTGAGGGTTCAAACTAAGACACTTATCCTTAGCCATATTAGGAAGAAGTGTTGTTTGTGATTTCCCACGTACACTAAGCAACGGGGTGGGTTTTTCAAAACCTAAGACCAATGCGGTCGTTGTTTGTTTAATAGTCCTACTAGGGAGCGAGGCCTAGGTAGGTGTTCAAACTAAGCAACGCATTCCTAGCCTAAAGAACTTATGAAATTATCAAATGAATGAAGATGTTGCAAAAAGTTCTACAGTTAAAATCTCGTTCTTTAAAATCAAGTTACAAGGTCCTAATAAGTTGTTGCTTTGAGTCATGATTCATCTTGAATTACGACTATGGAAATAAGTTGATCTATGGTTGAGTTGAAATGAGTACACACATTTAAATCATAGAATATTCAAGTTGGGAGATAAAAAGTCACGAAGTCGATGAAGTAAGCGGGCTTAAGCATTTTGACTTCTATTATTGACAAATGATCTTGTTTAATTGCTTGGTTTGGAGCTAGTGAAAAATCGAGGACGATGAATTTATCCGTCAGGACATCCGTAGATTATTCTATGGACGTTTCTCATTCTATGATCCCAATGTTGATATAATAAAGGAAGTCAAACAGGAAGTCGAGAAAAGAAAAAGGAAAAATCCAAAAATATTAGAAATAGTTAGTGTATAAAAAATGGTGAAAACGGGACTTGTCAAAGCTTTTGATTCTTTAGTTCCCCTTGACGAACACTTAGCTACTTTTCGAGGTTATTAGTCGAGGGGGATTTAGACTCTTAGTTTTCGAAAATGTTTACTTCATAGCATTGCGTGAGGACACGGCAATACCTTAGTATGGGGGATTTTGGTATGTGCTTAATTACACATACCTTTTACCTTTAAAAACGAGCTAAAATAACCAAAAACGGACTTAAAATGCCAAATATACGCTTGTTTTGCTAATTGTGTTGTGCAGGAACGGATAACTAAGAAAATGACGAAAAACAAAGCCAAAACGACAAAACCGGACTCGGAATGGAAAAGACTGTGAAAGACAAAGCCAAATCGAAGCCGAAAAGTCAAGCAAGTCAAAAAGTCAACAGAAAAGTCAACTGGTCAAAGTCAAAGTCAACACCGACATGGTCAAGTCAAAAGAAAGTCAAAGAAGAAAAAATATAACTATAGGGACTGAAATTGCAAATTCCCTAAGTTATATTTACACAAGAAAAGAGAAAAAGAAAGACAAGGGGGAAAACTGCCTAAATGCCAAAGTTTAACTCCAAGGGCCATTTCTGTCAAGTCCTAAAACTATAACAAACCAAGGACGGTTTATGCAATCAATGTTATAACTTTTGGGGACTTATTTTGCCAAGTCCCCAAAGTTATTTAACACCAAGGACGTACGGTGCAATGAAACATAACACCATGAGGGACCAACTTTGCCCAATCCCTAAACCTATGCCCTGTCACCCCCAACCTTTATAACTTTTTTTTCCCGCCCATTTCAACTCCCAACGAACTCACGGGTTAACCACCCCCGTTTTACCCTGTAACCCCAATTTCCCCCATGGACAAACCTTTCCCTCCCCCTCCATAAACTTTCCCAGCTGTAAGATTGCCAAGTTGGCAATCCCACAACTCCCAAAGCCCATATCGACGGTCTTGATGATTCGAACAAGCTTCAAGAAAAATGGAGGGCCATGATTTACTTTTGTTTGCACTCTCACAAGAAACACAATGCCCTTCTTGTGTCTACAAAGAAACACAAAAGGAAGAAGACAAAGAGGACAAGAGCCTAGTCGTTTTTCCTATAAAAGCTTTGTAAAGCCATTTTGGCTAATAGTTAGTTAACAAGTTAGTTTTTAGTGTAGTTTTTAAGTAATTCTCAGTGTTTTTAAGTTTAAAGCTTTTTATGTAATTGTACTTCGATTTTAATGAAAAAATTCAGTTAAGTGTTCTAAGTTAAACTTGTTTTTTTTAAAGCTTATGAGTTCTCAATTTGAAGCAACCTTATATAAACTTGGTTGTAGACAAAAAACTTTAAAAAATAATAAAAGAAAAGGAGCAAGGTAACTGTTGGATTGCAAACTTGGATAATAAGCTATTTATGTACGGGCTTTATTTGGGTTATCATAGTTTAAGCTGCTTTAAAGCTAAGGGTAGGAAATTTAGAGCTTATTAGGCTTCAAAGAATCTTTTTGAGAAAAAGGTTCAAAGGTACATTTCTTTCAAATTTGGCTTATTACTGTAGCACAGCTTATTTAGCTTATTTTCTTAGCTTATTTACTGTTATTGTGCTTATTAATGTTAATTCATGCTTAGGTTTGCTTTTATATGCCTTTCATCTCATTATCATGGAATTTTAGTTAAAACTGCCATAATTAGTTAATACTGTCCTAGCTTATTGTATCAATTTAAGTGCTTATTTGACTTACCTTTTGTCTTATTAGTGTTTTTAGTGGATTAAGTACATTAAGTTTTTCCAAAATTTCAGTTTAAACTAGCTCTTATAAGTTTTTAAACCATTTTTAAAAATTAAGGGGGTGTTTGGGTCAATATGGAAAACGGGTCAAAAAGGTTGTGTGCATGGGTTGAGGTATTTTAGTTAGTTTTAGCTTAATCTTTTAAGCTCATTTAAGCTGTTTCAAAAGTTTTTAAGGTTCAAAATTGTTTTTCAAAGCTTTTTAAAACCATTTTCAAAACTGTGAGATTTTCAAAACACCACAAGTGCTTATTTGGTTAAGCACTTGTGAGTTTGAGTTTAAGTTTCTAAAAGTGTGTGTTTTGTGGTGTTAAACCAAGCTGTCAAACCCCTTTGTTCTTTTGACTTGTTAAGTCAAAAATCACTAAGTATTTGTAGTAGCAGTTTTAAAAACTCAAGGGGCCTTTTTCACCTACAAAATTCAGCAAGTTTTTATGATTTTCAAAAGCCAAAAGTTTGTGCACAAATCCATAAGCTAGAATACTCAATCTGTTTTCATTTTTCTTTTCAATTTGAGCTTATTTGACAGCTTTAAATAAGCTGTCAAATAAGTCCTTGAGAGTAGCCTTAAAGCTCCCCTGGTGCAAAGGGGAGGCTTTAAGCCCCTTTTTCATAGCTTTTAAGAGAAGTTAAGCCCAATTTCTTGGCTTATTTCAAGAGCCTATAAGCTCTTGTATAAGCCTCTTAAGTATCAGACCTTAAGAAGCTTATTAGATAGCTTATTTTCAAGCCCAAACTTGCCTTTTGACTATTTTTGCATGACTATAGTGTAGGATTGCTTATTTTTCATTTTAGCTTTTACAGCTTATTTAGGTTTAGATTTTAAGTCCCTTAGTGCTTATTAGGCTAGTTTAGGAGTCTCTTAGCTTATCTAGCCTCCTTTTACCTATCTTATTTGTCTAAAACCTTAAGTCCTTTCAGCTTTTAAGCTTTATTTTTAGTTTCTGTCATCATAAGCTCTTCACAGCTTATTTAGCCTTAAGCTTTTACCCTTTTTAGCTTATTTAGATTAGTTTAGGTCCTTTTTAGCTTATGTTAGTCCAAGTCTTAGCTTAAAACGGCCACATGTCCAAAATGACTTAGCACATTTAGCTTTTAAGCCTTTTAAGCTAAACTGTCGACTTTAAGCTTATTTTTAAGCTTATTCAGGGCTTTTCAGCAAAAGTTGTAGTTGACAAAGTTGTTATCTCCCACGAGTTAACAACTTTGCTTTTTGAAGTTGCCCGAAAAAAAAAAAAAGGGAAAGACAAGAGGTCCGGGTGAGCAAGACTCGAACCCGGGACCTCTCGATACGATCCCCTTTATAACACACACCATACCGCTGCGCCCTTGGGTCTTTTTCGTTAAAGACTCAAGGGCATTGATACTTATACACTTTTCGAGCTTTTAAGCTTATAAGCTGTATAAGCTTATTTACGGGCTTATTCATTAAGCAATCTTTTGTTTCTTATTTTTCGTAGGATTGTCATAAGGTAAAGTATTTTTAGTAAATTTTTCAGAATTTTTCGTAGTCATTTAATATTTTTTATAATTTAATTTCGTTAAAAGTTTAAATAATTCATAAAAAATACAAAAATTATCAAAAAAATATTTTTCTTTTTTAGAAAATTTTATTTTGTCATATAGTTTGTAGGAAAAATTTAAAAATTTTCGTAGGGTCATTTTTACAACTTTTCATTTTTTAAAGAGCGGTCCGGGTGCGGGATTTTGTCTTGACTCGTTTTTGGGTCAAACGAACTCCGTTTTCGGTCTAGTCTTTTTCATTCTTCGTTATTTGTTCCCTAGAGTAGTTTAGAAGCAAAAATTTCTTTCTTCTTAGGTTAATTTTATAAAGATTTTTAGGTTTTTTTCCCCTTTTGTTTCGGGATTTCGTGCTCGGTCGTTTTTCTAGTTTAATTTTCATAATTGTTTAAGGTTTTTTTCTTAAACGTTTTTGTTTATTATTGTTTAATTTAACTTCCTGCACTCTCAAATCATTTTTCTCCTTCAAACTCAAATCTTCGACTGTATCGATCTTCCAGCACAGCCTCGTTGGGGATAAACGACCCGGGAACACTCTATACTACTTCTCGGTTTTATTGATCTTGTTGATTTTTAGACTTAATAAAATTTTATTATTATAAATATATTATATATTTAGTGTAAAAAAGCGACAATCAACTCAATTGCCTTCTCTTTCAATATCAAAGCAAAATGTTTCCATAAATCAGTGAAAATCATTAAAATGAGAAAAGAAGGGTGCTGTCTCGCTCCACGAGAGAGTCACTGTCCTCGGTAGGGAATTAGGAGATTGGAGTAAGACTCGACGGTGTCAGTAATCAGAAGAGGTAGTGGGATTGCCACTCATAGAATTGTTTTCAATAGGAAATTTATCGCACAATGAATCAACAATATCAATTTTATAAACAAAATGGTCGGCACGTCCCGTAGGATTCTCCAAAGCTTAAAAATTTTCTTATTTAAGCCGAGATGGATTAGGCTTAAGATTTTCCTTGGGACAATAGTGGAGTTTTCTGGAGCGGGGACAAAGTAGTGTGCTTCTGAGAGCTAAAGATTTTCATTTCACCACTTCTGTTAAGGTCTCCTGTTCTTCGTTCCTTTCTGATAAAAGAGAAAATTAGAATAAGGAATAAAAGATCCATATAATGTCAAACCATCCATTGTAGTAATCACATTAAGCTCAGCAAGTGGGTCTATCACGGTGTTGCTCGGTAGCACACCTAATGGTCTCTCTTGAAGATCTTCAGCCATTTGACCCATTTGATTTTGTATTAATTGAAACGCGGCTTCTTGATTTTGGTCATAAGTTTCTCGCATGCTAGCAAAATGATACTCAAGAGCTTCGACTTGTTTAGTAAGAGCGGTAATGGCATCAATTTGAGTTGAGGTACCACCACTACTCGAAACTTGAGGTTTATTTCTACAAGTTCGAACTCTGGCTTTATTCTCGATAGTGGTTAAAGCTTCTTGAATATTTCTCATCATCAGATTTCCACCCGCTGCGGTATTTAGAGAATCTTGATCAGATTGACTCAACCCGTTATAGAAAAAATCTATTTGGTGAAGGAGTGAAAATCTGTAATGAGGATATTTCCTTAATAAATCTTTGAATCTTTCCCAAGCTTCGGTAAAAGTCTCACCAAAAACTTGTTGAAAGTTCGTGATTTCTTTTCTGATTTGTCTTGTTTTAGAATGAGGATAAAATCGATTCAAGAACTTTGATACTAAATCATCCCAAGTCGTGATGGAATTCGGAGGTTCATTTTCAAGCCATGACGCGGCTGCTCCTTTAAGCGAAAACGGGAATAAGATCAACTTCACCACATCATCAAGCACTTGGTTTAGTCTCAGAGTTCGGGTTATTTGGTAAAATCTCCTGATGTGTGAATGGAGATCATCATTTTCAAGACCAAATAAAGGATTGTTAGTTATGAAATCAAGTAACTCGGGTTTCAACTCAAATTGATCTGCTAGAACAGCTGGAACAACGATAGCATCTTCAATACCTAAGATACGTATTCGGAGTAACTTTTCCATCGGTCTCAAATGATCGGCCATTTGGACGTCTTCAGCGTTCTCGTCCTCTCCTTGTATATGATCATGAAAAAGATTATCGTACTCGGATTCTTCTACTAGACGAAATTGTAAACTTTTCTCAGAATTAGGAAAATGTAACTTGATTTTGCTCGAAAAAAAATTTGTGCTCATGCACCAATAGTATATCGAAGAAATTTGGTGTTTAATTAATTTTTTAGAATTCTTGTAAATCTTTATTATCATCATTTTTTATTATTATTTTTATATATATACATAAAAGAAAAGGAAAAATAAAATAGAAATGAAAAATATTTTTGGATTTTTTTATAAAGATAATAAAAGTAAATTATTTAATAGATATATATAAGAGAAAATAAAATAGAATTGGAACATATATTTTTTTTTTAATTTTTATATAAAAAATAGGATAGAAATATTTTTGGAATCTTAAAAAAAATTTATATAAAAGAAAATAAAATAGAAAGAGAATTTTTTTTTATTATAAGAACGAAATTAAACTTTTAAAAGAGAAATGATCTTCAAGACATTCACTTCGAAACAAAACGTGAAAATCATACAACTCTCCCCGGCAGCGGTGCCAAAAACTGATTCGTCGTAAACGTATCGGTAATAATATTCCCATTCGATGTAAAAATTGCTTTAGGACAAATAATAATCAATCTTCCGAGTGTTGAAATCCCAACGAGAATTGAATTTGAAAACCACATTTATGTTCAAGTTTAAATGCTTGATTATCTTTTAATTTTTGGATTTAATTTTTAAAACTACTTTTAATATGAAAGATTATGCTAATTAAAGATGTAAAAATTATACTAACAATTATACTATTATGATTATGCTAAAATGATTTAAAAGAGATATAAGACGAACATGCTTGCTAAGTGACGTGAAAAGTTCCTCAAGTTTGAATTAAAGTTTTACTTAACGAATTAACTTCCTTAGAAAAGATAATTATCTCACAACGTTGGTTTATTTAAAAAAAAATCTCTTAAAAAGATATTAATTACTAGATGTGTAGTTTGACTATTTTTTCGGATTTTGCATTTCAAAACATTCAAACTACAAATCTAAATAATTGAGAATTATTAATCAACTAAACATTTTTCAAATCCACACTTAATTCCCCACAATATCACTTAGCAAGCACAAATAAACTACTCGCTAAACATAATGATCAACAAAACAAATCTAAACATATTATACTAAATCTACACTAATGAATTGAAAAGGGAGAAAAAATAGAACCAAATTGACGAGCCGCAAATAAACGATAACGCCCGATTTAATAAGCTAAAGAAATTAGAAAAATTCTATCTAGCTTATTAAATCCTTAAGCTCCACGCCTCATGAGTTGACTGGTACCAAAACTAAGACAAGAAAAGTTAAAGTAAACAAATTTAACAGTGAGAATAACTATATCATAAATTTCATTCCAAAAACTCCTAAACAGAACTTATGGATGAAATAGGTCAAGACAGATTGGGCTTAACAATGAAATTTTCATTTGCAAAATTACTAATCACGAAAGACAAGAACTGGCTCAATACCAAATGTGACGAGAGTAAATGGGCCAAAACAATGAGCTAATGCAAAATATTATGAATCAGTTGCCAAAATAGATATTCAACTTGATCTTTTAAATGTTTTAAGAGATAAGCAAATTGAAACTAGTATATTTTAACTAATTAGCTTAACTAATACCAAACCCTACTAGTACTTTTTAATAAGCTAAAACATTAAGCCACTTATAAAACTTCTTAATACCCTTTATTTTTAAAAAAAATAGATGATATTTATTAAACAAGATGAGATCTAAGCAAAATAATCACATGTCGAAACAATAAGCACTTCTAAAACACTTTGATAACCCAATAAGCACTAGGAGATGAAATCTACACTAGATAACACTATTAAATCAAACTTTGCATTTTTAAAACTATTTTGAGAAAACTTTCGAATGAAATAAGCACTTTCCAGAAACTTTACAAGATTTTGGTACCATGCCTATATTCAAGAGAACATTCTCTCAAGAATTGGATTTACTAGAACAACATCTTACCAAAGATATACTTTCTCAGACTGATTGCAAGACTATTTTAACAAAACTCAGAACAACGTTTGAAAATGCTTTCAATTCAGAATTCAAAGAGCGTATGCAAAAATACACAAGATTTAATGCTCAATCCTTCCAAGATGCAATGATCTGTAACATGGATTCCATTGGGAAATACATGCTTGAGATAATTCTTCATCAACAACGAACTCCACAATTGTTGAAACAAAAGAAGTTGATGCAGACACAAGAAGATCATTCAAATCCAATTCAAGCATTGAATGTTGATTCATTGAAAGTTGATTTAGTTGTCATACAAAACACTTGTTCTGAGAAAGAAGACAGTAGTTCAGAGACTGCATCCAGTAAATAAGTAAAAGAAAGCAACTTGGATTATGCAATAAAAGATGTACATGCAATCACATACAAGATGTCAAAATCAAAAGAAAGATGCATGGAATATTTTTGATCTCTTCATTCACACCTTCAAGTTCTTTCTAAAGAAGACTTAAAAGGCACTCGCATCGAACATGATTCAAACAGGCATTCATGTCACTCTTTGGTCAAGATGCTGATACTTTCACAAGTACAATGCTCCTCAACGTAGATCAACTACAAAAGCAACTTGACAAAGATGAATTTCAAGAAGATGGATCCATGGCAGCCTTTTGGGTGATCAACAAATAGTTTTAGCAATTCATCGATTTAAAGTTTACTTTGGATTATGACAGTTAAATGTTAAACAAATACTTTGTTAAATACACTGGAATCAATGTTAAACACTTTAGAGATACACCACTCTAACACATAGGTAATGTTAAGAAATCCGTTGCTGAAAGAACACGTCACCAAATACAATATGATAGAAGGGTGAATAAAAGACAGATGCAGATGCAAGAGAGTAAGACTGATACGGGTAAAGCAGTAAATGATGATTTAGATTTAACAGAAAGCAGTTGAACAGAATCAAAAGTGCAAGATGACAACATCAGGTCAGGGAATGATACATATGCTATTGATACAGATATCAGACCCATTTATGACGAAGAGCCAATGGCTGAGGTACATTTGACTGCTGAATGTAATATCTTTGCTATAGGACAACAACATACTAAGAAACCTAAAATCATTAATGAAGGTAGGGTTGACCTGTATCCTGAATAATGTCAAGTTAAAAGTCCTATGCTTGATTTATCAACTGATAACCAGACAACTGACTACTCAAAACAATCACTCGAGTCTAAAAATATTTTACTCAAAAAGACCGTTGCCCAATTTTAAAAGGATTTTTCAAGAATAGAAGCACATTGTATTGCTCTTGAACTTAAATATCAAAATCAAACTTTAAAATCGGGGCAACATGGTCAAATTTTGAATGAAACAAGTAATAAAGCCAAGATTAAAAAAGAAATTGATGTACTTGAAACAATGAACATTGAATTAGAACATAGTGTGGCAAATTTAAATAAGGAAAATGAGACTTTGAAAAAGCATTATAAAGATTTGTATGATTCTATTAAAATTACGAGATCTAAGACTATAGAACAGACAACTTCTTTGCTTGCAAATAATGCTTATTTAAAAGCTCAGATTCAGGAAAAGGTTTTTGCAATTGTTGCTTTAAAAAATAACTTAAGGAAGTTAAAAGGAAATAGTGTAGATTCTAAGTTTGCTAAAACATCAGTCTTGGGGAAACCGGTGTTACAATCACTAAGAAACCAATCAGTTGTTAGACAACCGAATGCGTTTAAATCTGAAGGGCCTCAAATGTCAAAACAACGGTTTGCCTCCCAAGTTGATGTGAATAACAATTCATCAAGACCAGTAACTCAACACTATTTGCCTAAGAGAAGAGAATCCGCTTTTGAAAAACCTGATCATATTAATGCATCTAGCGAATCTAGGAATAGTTCTAAGAACATGCCAAGATTTAGTTTAAATGACATGGTTCATAATCACTATCTAGATGAAGCTAGGAAAAAGACACAAGAAAGAGATAGGAACTCAAAAACTAGTGTGATGTCTTCTGCTAGATTTCAAAGCACTACTGATGATAGCAAACCAAAACCTAGGAGCACTAATCACTCAACTAGGAGTTTGCCTGTAGCTAAGAGTAGTTGCGTAACGATAACGGCCGTGCCCAAAGCAGATCAATCTAAGAGTTCTAGTTCTTTCTCATATTCCAAACACTTTGTTTGTTCTACATGTCATAAGTGTCTCTTTTATGCAAATCATGATGCTTGTATAACAAAACTCCTAAAGGAAGTGAATTCACGTGCTAAGATTCAATCCCATAAGACCAAAAACCATAACAAACTCGTGGATCAAAAGAGTCATACTCAGAAACCTGGTAGGCATATCTTTATAGGACATAGGTTTTCTCCTAATAAGACTTCCGTTATGTATGAGAAAACATCTCCTAGATCTGATCTTAGGTGAAAACCCACGGGTAGAATTTTTAAATATGTTGGTCTTAGGTGGATTCCTACAGAAAAGTTATTCGATTCTTGCACAAGCAAGGTTGACAGTGAACCCACACACGGTTCAAATGTAGATATCCTTAATATTCATGAAAGCAAACAAACTCTGGATTTAAGTGCAGGTACATCAATCAATGTTCAGAAGGAACAAAGTCTTGATTTAAGTGCATGTACCTTATGTAATGTCAACAAGGAAAATCTCAGAGTTTGGTTGCTAAAAAAGCTGATATCTCAAAAACCAGTGTCACAGTGGATTCACAAATGATGAAATTGCAATGACGTTTGAACACAACAGTTCAAGCCTCGAACCTTAATGTCAAATGATGTTTGATCACAACAGATCAAGCCTCGAACCTTAATGTCAAATGACATTTGTACAAAATGGTTCAAGCCTCGCACCACAATGTCAACAAAAGTTCATCAAGCAGCTGAGACAGTAACAACATCAAATGAGCTAGATTTTCTATTCGGTCCTTTGTTCGACGAATATTTCAATGGAGAAAATCAAGTTGTTTCAAAGTCTTCCGCTGTCACTACTACTGATGCATCAAATAAACGTCAACAACAGCCTGATTCAACTTCATCCACTTCAACTCTAGCAACAACTGTCACTGCTAATGAAAACTTTGATTTTTAAATATTTTTTATTTCTCTTTATTTTGATTTATAAATATTTTTGAAAAAAAGGAAAATACAAAAGTATAAAACCAACAAAAAGAAATAGAAAAATATAAAATCTAGAAAGACAAAATATAAAATCAGAAAATTTCAAAAATACCAAAAATAATCTTCTCGACATGTCTCTTGGAATCGATAATATTTACGTACCTAGAAATGTCGATTAACATTGACACAGGTGTGTAAATGAAGTTCGACCAAGAGTTTAAAATGCTTTCAAAACATGTCATTTCTAAATTTTTCTCTATGACTTATGTACATTTCAGTGCATAACTCGGACCCGAAAGTAATAGGGAAGTGTACGCTTCAGTGCGCTTACTCTACAAATAGAAGAGAAGTTTTCTATCATGGTTTTTAAAATCGTTGAACATAATTTTTCAAAAAGAACTTTCAATGTCAAATTGTCTTTAATATAATTTATGGTATTTTTCCATTAAAAGTGGTATTTGTTTAAATTGTGTGTTCAACACTCCCTTCCTCGATTACATTTAAAAATTGTGGTACGTAGAATGTCATTGTATGTGAATCAATTTCTGATAGGGAGCTCATTTAAAACAAATCCTTTTAATGTGTTGGGTACATCTCATAAATGTCAATTTTATGTATCCAAACATATTTTGTGTAATTAAAATGTGGAAACTTAAAATGTCAATTAATAATATACATTGTTCACTAAGGCATCTCACTCCGTCATCAACATTTTATGGTGTGATATCAAATTTTCATTCCAATGTCAAGTTTTAATAAATATTGGTATCCCACAATACTGTTGAAGGGGAGCTATCAAAAACCGAATTCATGCAATATCGTGGTATAATTTTTCTCCCCATGGAGTTAGTACTGCTAGTTATACCTTGGCAGTATTAACTCTTGTGAAGATTTATTCCCAATAATTTTTCATGTCAAATTTTAATCAATTGGTATTTCAAATACTAAGTGTTTTATTATTTAAAATAAAGGGAGAAAATGTGATTAAAATATGATATCGAAGAATGTGATCTTTAAGACTCTAAGTGCAACTCTTTCCTTTATGTGCTAAACAATTTTGAATCTCGGAGCACATGTGTAAGGGGAGTATTTGAAAATAACAATGTCAGAAAATGGTTTTATGGTTCGATCTCATACCCAACAACCTAGGAATTTCATGACGCTTCTGATGTCATAAGGTGGTTAGGTTAGGAATAAGTCCTATGATCCAACCAGAACTGGAGGGATCTACCCAAAGACAATCCATAGTTAGAAATAGCAGTCCTTAGGTATGATTGGAGAAGAATGAGTATAAGGGAAGAATGGCGACTAAGATTGAGCTAACACGGGAACAATCATAACAAGGTGTTAGTAATGATGTCTTGGTAAGCATTTAAGGGGTTGAAGAATTAAAAATAAATGTATGGATAAAGGGTGAAAACAAAGCAGCCTTCCACACAACTTAGGCAGAAACCGGGTCGATACATAATCTCTCAAAATCACAATGATGATTGTTGATATTAAAGAAAGTGTCATAGACCCAGTGATGCGATGCACAACCCTTCCCAGCCATGCGGGTTTCTCTCAAAAGAAACTTGTCTCATTTGTCACGGAGATACACATGTTATCTATTAACATCTCACTCTGAGATTGTTGATATTGAATAGGTGGCAGTCTGCTTCAGCCTTCGATTACTAAAACCAAAGTGCACGAATCGAGTCTAGAGCCAGAAGAGATCAAATTATAAATCTCATTAGGACACAATGTCAAAATATACTTGTTGAACACCATAAAGTTCACAAGTTGTAACAAAGAGTCCTACGCATTATCCTTGAGATCTTGCCAGAACATCCGAGTGATACTTATGTATTCACAGTGAAGATGGAAATCCTGCTTGAGCCAACGTCAAACAAGCTCTTAGTAGGTGACTTGCAAGATTCTATATGAATCAAGCTTGTGTCAACTGGAAAGAAATGATGGTATGATTCAATGTGAATCAAACTTGTTCTAGTAAAATGAATTGACGACTTAATCAGAAAGATAGTAACTATCTGATTCACTCTTACCGTGTTGTCTGCTTTGAGACGTTCCGGTAATGAGAACTAGCAAGCATGGTGAATCTAATACATCTGTGTTAGAAGATCCTACGCTTTGAGCTGGAAACCCTGTCAAGGAGATTCTCTGAATCTACCTGATCACAGGTATAGTATTTATACTATAAAACAAGAAACCGGAGGTTAATGCAACCGAACTCAAGATGAATGACAAAGCCATATTCATCTTTTATTGCTAACTGTCTTATTTTAGGTTTAGACGACGGTGTTGCAGCCTCATTCCAGTGAAGTCGGATTCATAAACCACATACTCATACTCAAGCTTTCAAAGTCAATCATTCAGCATAAAGATTGTTGATTCTAAACTTCCTCAAAGAACTTCAAAGTCAAATCAAGAATCGTATTTTGGGAAGATTGTTAGCCTTATGTTCATATAAGTCAAACAAGAATGCAATAAGTATGAGTATGTCGGTCAAGAGCACAAGTTGATCAAGAAAGTCAAATCAAGATGATTCAAGTCAAGGAGATGATGCAAGATAAAGATCTCAAGAACTCAAAGTCAAAAGACATAGGCTCAAGATCAAGATCACAAAGCATGAATGAACAAAGCCATTACAAACAAGCAAAGACTAAGACCGAAGATAAACAAGGCAAAGCATAAACGTCAAAAGTCATATCTTCAACATCGGGGGAGACAATGATAAAACAAGACAACCTCCTACAAGAATGTTATCGGTCTTATTAGTCTTGTTAAGTAATAGGCTAGTCGGGTTAAATGGGCTTGGATTGTAATCTAATATTGTCCATGTTTTGGGCTCAAAGCCCAAGATAAGCCAAGCCCGGCCCAAGTTAGAAAGCCCACATGCCACTTATGGCTCAAGGGTATAAATAGAACCCTCTCCACACATGGAGAGGGTGTTGGTTTCATTTTCTCACTTGTGTGTATGTAAACCTTCCACTCTCTACTTTTTCTCTCTAATAAATCTTTCAATTTTCTTTTCTCTCTTTTCTATTTTAGCTTATTGGTATGGCTTATCTTGTGTTTGGATAGCTTATTATCTTGGGATAACATGCCCGCCATCTAAAACGGTGAAGTAGCTTGAGGAGATTCATAACTTCAAACAAGAAGGTGATGAAACGTTGTACCAAGCATGGGAAAGGTACAATGACCTTGTGTAAAAGTGCCTAACACACGACTTAAATAGCCACCAGAAGATCAATATCTTCTACAAGGGATTGGACACCATGACTCGCCAATTACTGGATTTGCAAGGACCAATACCTAATAAGACACCTGCTCAGGCATTGGATGCAATCCAAACTATAGATGACCATTCACAAAAATGGCATGACATGTCAACTAGTAGGAGGGTGAGTTACGATAGCTCGAATGGAATTACAGCTATCACGAATAAATTAGATAGCATTGGGAGAGATACGAAGAAGCTAAAAGAGAATGTACATGCTATCTAAGTAGGATGTGAAAACTATGGAGGAGCTCACCTTAACAAGGGTTATCCGTTTAATGAAGAGGTTAAAAGCGTCGAGGAAGTCAAGTATGGAGAGTTTGGACGACCCTTCCTGTAGAATACATGTATTATCTAATCTCACAATCTAATGCTAAAGAACTAGAGAGAGAAAGTGGAAGGATGAACACTTTTAAAGAGAGAAAGGAAGAGAGAATATTAGATTATAGAAAATGAGAAAGTGAACAACCAACACACTCTCCATGTATGGAGAGGGTATAAATACAATAGGTTGACCGAGCTTTCCATGGGCTTGCCGTGGGCTTTCAATAGTTTGGCCCGGTCAGATTACTAATTAATACACATTAAGTCTACGAGCTAATTAAGTAAATACGTGGAGTGAC
>BQNB010119329.1:0-20832 GCA_026074375.1 Tanacetum coccineum
TCCAAAATACGAGCCTTTGAAACTTTTAGGAACATTTAAACCAAAAACCTTCCAGAACAAAAACTTCGACACATCTTTTATTCATAAAGTTAACACCAACAAAAACCTTGAACAATCCTAGATATTGAGAGTCATGAGGCTCTGATACCACATAAACTTGAACTAGTATGATATCATTTTTGTCCTTCTTTATGAAGAGAGTTTTGTCAATGGTTCCTCTTCTGTATCCATTCTTTAACAAGAAAGTAGATAAAGTAGCATACCAGGCTCTGAGCTTGGTGTAACCCATAAGAGACTTTGCCCACTTTATAACCTTACTAGAAATTAAGGATCTAGAAAACCAGTTGGTTTAGACACATATCCCTCCTCATAACAATTATTTGCAAAGGAAGGCACTCTTCACATCCATCTGATAGACTATGAATCCCATATAAGAAGCAAAGGCCAAAAAGATCCTAATGGCTTCAATCCTAGCCACAGGAGCAAAAACCTCATCATAGTCTATCCCTTCCTCTTGCCTATGTCCCTGGGCAACCAACCTTGCCTTATTTCTAACCACAACACCTCTTTCATCCTTCTTATTTCTGTAAACCCATTTTGTCCCAATTGCCTTCTTCCCATAAGGCAAATCTACAAGAATCCAAACTTTCTGAATCTTGAATTGCAGCAGTTCTTCCTGCATAGCATCAACCCAACTTTCATCTTCAAGTGCTTCAGATATCTTCTTGGGTTCAATTTGAGACAAGAAACAAGCAAATAAACAATGCTGGAAGTCCTTATGATTATTTCTTCTCTGCTTTTGAATATAACTTACAAAAGCATGGGCTCCAGAACTTTTGTTCACTTTGCTCCTTGTTTGAACTGCTGATTTTGGATCTCCAAGAATTTGAGTTGAAGGATGAATAGAGTGAATCCTTGATGTGGGAATAGGACTAACATTCACAATAGTTTCTAAATTTGTGAAGTCAGCCACTGCACCCTCATCATCATAAGATGCATTTGTAAAAATACCATCATTAGGATTGTCATAACTATCCTCAAGAGCATGTATTTGAGAATCATCTTGGTTAGTATTGGTTAGATCAGTGTAGGATAGTCCACCAGAAGGACTAGCAGTACTAACTAGTGTGCTAGCAGTATTAATTGTGTTAGTACTGCTAGCTCTAGCAGCTCCTGCTTGAAGAAGTAAATCATCAGTATCTTGGGCAAACTCCTTTCTAAGAGCTTCAGTTGCATCATTAGCCTCCTTTTATTATCTTTTAAGCCTTTCAAGCTCATCCAAAAAGGCTTGATCCTCCTAATCTACTGGCTTCTCATTTGTCTTTAAATCAGTATTCTCCATCCACAAAGACTTGTTCCTTATCTTGCCTTCTCTTAGGACCTTCTCCTCTTGCATCTCTTTCTTTAAAATCAGGAGTGATGTTTAAGCGATAAGAAGACCATATTGGCAGTACAAAGCAGTCTTGAGCAGATTCATCCTCTTTTTCAGAATCCCCTGCATCAATAATGTCTTCTGTACCTGCATTGTGATTAGCTTCTTGTGGACCTGCATGTTGGTTAGCTTGATTTTCTGATCTTACAGGTTGATAATTCATAGAATCAGTCAAATAATCAAGATCAAAAAGCCAAGTTGGTCCTTTCCCTGCAACATTTGGTTTATTCTCTAAAAAGGTGATGTGCAGGTTTTCTTCAACTCTCTTGGTTTCTAAATTGTATACCCTAAAAGCCTTGCTTTGTAGAGAATACCCAACTAAAAACCCTTCATCTGATTTTCCAGCAAACTTGCCCCAGTAGGTCAATGTATTCAAGATGGTTTACATGGCTTTCCAAAAAGTGTCCCCCTTATGTAACTATAATTGGTAATTTTTATTAAACAAAAACCCGTTAAAAGTTCATAAGGTGTCTTATTATGAGGCTTGGTCACTAATACCCTATTTAGAACATAACAAGCAGTACTAACTGCTTCAGCCCAAAAAGTGTTAGGTAAAAATGAATCTGCAAGCATGGACCCTTGCAGCCAGCCTCAATAAGGGTCCTGTTCTTTCTTTCAGCAACTCCATTTTGTTATGGAGTTCTGGCATTACTATACTCCCTTTTGACCCACAGAATTCAATCAACAACCTTGTTCCTTTGAAAATTTTTTTCCTTGTACCATTTATCACATCTAATAGTTTTAACTTTTTGATTCAATTGGTTCTCAATTTATCTTATAAAGTCCTTAAGGATTCCACTAGTTTCATCCTTAGTTCTTAAGAAAAACACCCAACTAAACCTGCTAAAATCAACAAGTGTTAACTAGGCAATATTCTTAGGGTTTAACTCCTACTGATTTGGGCCAAACAAAATCCATATAAGAAGTTGTCAGGGTATGACTATAGAGCTTACTGAATTGGCCTTAACATGAGTCCTTGTGTTCTTTCCTTTCTGACACAAGCAACACAAGTGTATCATTTTTGAAAAAAATCTTTTGAATGTAAAAAACCTCTACAAGGTTTATCCTTTACAAGTTGTTTAAGTCTTTGAAGTTAACATGCACCAACCTCCCTATGCCATTTTGTTATAATTCATCATTGGTGGCCATTGCAATTAAAAAACAAGCTAATCCTCCTGAAGGAACAATGTAGCTCTAAATTTGAAACTGTACAAATTATTTTGTCTGGGGATTTAAGTAATACTTGAATTTTCCATCAGGTAAACATAAATTCAGGAGACAAAACAAGACATTCAGAGTCAGTAAACTAACCTTGTTCTTTTGGTTCACACATTTTAATGACACAAAAAAGAGATTGAAATGCGAAGTTCTTTCACAAAAGAACACATCCTCCAAAATCTAACTTTCCAGTTTTTATTTTACCTTTACTAGTTGATGTAACCTTTACTACCTCAAAAGCAACATGGCCACATTAAAGTCTTGAAATCAGCAAGGTAGCCTTGTTGTCCCCAGTCATGTGCCTGAACAATTCCACTATCAACAATCTCCTTTATACTTTTAAGCTCTATGTGGGATAATCTGCAACATCAAATAAAAGAGATAAAATTCCTCTTAGGACCAAGTCCTGTTTGGCTATGAGTCTGGCCTATGGATCTTTGAAAGAGTACACAATTTCTAAGACTATAATCCACCCATTTGTATTTGGGAGACATTGTGGGCCAGTAGTATCTTTGTGATCACCAAATAAAACCTGCTGAGGGCCTTAAACATCAGTTCTTCCCTTTACCTCTAACAACACTAACTGCATTTACCTTAGCAATATTAACTTTTTGTTTTGAAAAATTTGTGCTAAGTATTGTTGTCTTTTTGAAAGGCCTTGAAGATGGTGAATGAGTTTTGTGAAAAACATTTGATGGTCTAATTCTATTCACAATGGGCTTAACAGTATTAATTTTCATAGCATACGGAGTTAGAAAAGCCTGTTCTGTTAAAACTTTGCCTAGCAGTACTAACATTGTTAGTACCGCTAGCTCTAGCAGTATTAACTGGAATTTTGCCAGTTCTAGTTAGTACTGTTGAAGGAACAAATTGGTTTTGTTTATTCACTCTTTGTACATTGTTCCAAATTGGCCTTTTCCTCCCTTGACCAGAGTTCCTGATCAACTCATTGTTTTTAACTCAGCTTATTCTAGCCATCCTTTCTCATGGAAATAACAATCTCTCATGATTAATGATTAAGACTACCACATACAAAACATGCTCTTACAGTAAACACATACCCTAACTCTTTCTTGTCAACTTTAGGTTTTTGACTATGTGTGAACTGATTTTTAACAGTTTCCCTCAGAGTTTTTACTTATTGGTTAGCAAAACTAGGTGTTTCCTGTTCTTTTGTTGGTATTGACACATACTCATCTTCACTATCTGATTCATACTCCTCAATGATAGGAGCATCAGACCAGACCTTAGGTTGACATTCTACATTAGATTCATTGACAACTAGTTCAGACACTAATTCAGAGGGTTCTGTACTAATGTTAGATTCACAGGTATCAAATTCACTTGATTGGGATTCAGATTCACTAGGTTGAGTCTGTTTTGGACCATATGTAAATTGTGATAACTCCTACTTCCAATATAGGTCCAGAGGGCATATAATTCCCTGTCATGGGTGGGGGTACAACATGCATTCCACCTGCTGTAACAAACCTATCATACAAAGGTTGTTTTTCTAACTCACTCTCTTTATTCATAAAAACACTTTGTAAAACTTCATTTTCATAGCTCAAAATACCATCATATATGTGATCCCCATACCCAAGCCCAAACTTATCATTACACCGATTTTGGGTATTAAGCAGTTACAAGATTCTTAGAAGAGTTTATGTCCATTTTTTTCTACTTTTAAGCCTTAAATCTTCTCTTTCTTTTATGAGCTTTCTGCTAGTAATTTCTTATGGTATGTTAGAACATCTGTTTTATCATCTAAATCTATCTTCATAAATTTTATCTTTTGTTCATACCAAAGTTGACCTTGTTGATGAGCAACTAACTGTGCTTCAACTTTCTTAAGACCTTGAGAATATGCCTTTATTTCTATGCTTGCATCACTAAGTTGTTCTCTCTGAGCATCATATAGTTTTTTAAGGTTAGAAAAAAGTATAAGACTCTTTACACTTATTTGAACAGAAAGTTACCTCTGTATCTGATTCTGAGCTGTTGCAAGCCATCAAAGCATAATCTTCACTTCCTTCTGAGTGAGCTGGTCCAATTACTTCCTTCTCCATCAATGGTCACTTAATGCTTTAAAGTCCTCCTTCTTTCATTCTGCTTCTATAATAATCCTTATTTTCCAGAGTTCTATGCATCCCTCCACCTATTATCTTTGATTTCCCTTCATTCTACACTCTCCTAGCAAATGGGCCCCTATCTTGTGGCAATTGTAGCATTCCACACTTTGTTTTATCAAAGCCAACTGGATTCTTTTTTTGCATCAAACTGTACTTTCTACCAGTCTTTTGAAACTTTTTCATTCTCATTGAGATCATGGCCACTTGCCACTCAAGTCCATTTCTTCAAGTCATATTTCATCAACTATTCTAATTCCTCATGATCCATTATGGACCAACTATTGATTAGCAAGCAAGGAGTATGATGAAGTTTGTTCATACTTGGAGTTTTGAACCAGAAGTATTGGAAACACTATAAGCGGTACTAACATCATTAGTACTAAGCTGGTGATCTCAGAGACAAAATGCTACATTTGCGAGCTAGAAGATTGATGCAGTAGAGCCCTTTTTTACACATTCTCCAAAACCTAGAGATTATTGTACAGATCATCAAACTGAGAACGATCACTATTCCTGGTTATTGGTCCTTCATAATTAAGGAAACATGTATCCAGGCAAAAGGTAGAGATCATAAGAATTATTGATTTTGCATCCCTCAGTTGATACACCTACTCCATGGAATCTCTAATTGACTACAGAAGACTTTGGAACCGACCATAGCTTGGTGAAGCCTTCTGAAGTTGGATACAAAGGAAAATCCTTGTAAACGTTGCTTCAAGATATACTTCTGCATCTTCTTGGATTTGTCATTTCCACCAAATCTAGATTTGATGGCATCCCACATCTCTTTTGCATCAGTCATCTTATGAAATTTAGCAAGATGATCTTCTGTCGAGGCGCATGAAGCAAAGTGTTCTTGCTTCTCTCTCTCCTACCTCTGGCTAACAATTTCTTCTACAGTTCTGGGAGGCAAAACCATAATTTGGTGTCCCTTGTGTATCTGTAGTTGATTGATACAGGCCCATTACCATTTTGTAAAAAACCTCCCAGATTGGATAGTCTGTATGTCCAAATAATTTTCATTTACATGGCCCATATATCATAATTCTTCCTCCTTTTTTGAGAATAGGAAGTTTAATGGTTGATATGGTATGAGGAGTTTGTTGTGTTGGTGTTTGTGATGGTGGTGGTGGTGGTGGAATATCATCTTATGATCCAGGACATGTTTAATTTGTAGGATTGAAGATGTATAACTGGATATTGTTTGTCCTTCTTACTCATAGTTTCCTTCCTCACAGGCTCTGATAACCACTTAGTGAGTCCCCAAACTGAAAAGATCTCTGGCATAGCCTAATAAGGATGCTAGCCAAGATTATTAGATACAGTTTTTGAAACTATATAGAAACACTGACTAATGAATTCCTAACTGTTAATGCGAATCTTAACGCTACAAGTACTAAGAAGAACAAGTGAAAAACTAAATAATAATTTCTATAAATCTGCTTATGACGATTACAAGTTTACTAACTATGAATTATGATTTGTATGAAGATGATAATTGAGTTCTGTCTCTAACTATGCCAAGAGAGATCCTTATAATAGGACCAAGGAAAAACCCTAACAGGCTTACAAAACTCGTAAAATATAATACTTATCTTTTCCTAAAATATACTCATCATATTCTCGTTAAACGTACTAACTAATTTCTTTACTATCGTTACTAAATAACTGATTCATACCTTAACATTTTGTACTGTCATTACTAACTATTAACTATCAGTACTAACTATTATACTAACGTACTAAGTTAGGAAAACGATAATTCCCAATAGGTATGGCTTATTTTTGGTATGCTTATTTGGTATGCATATTTTGTATGCTTAATGGGTAATGCCTTTATAAAGTACGCTAATTTTCACTTGTAAATATCCTTATCCAAAACACCCCTTAACAAGCGTTTGGATTTGCTTATTCGTTGAGCTTTTTTTCCTAATAACACCCCCTTAACAGCCTTGAATTTGCTTTATTAGTTAGCTTTAGCTACATAACACAAACTTAGAGATTTAATTTGTAAACATCATTAAACCACTATATTATGTAACGATATACCAAACATGCTTATTATTTAGGTTATGTGATTGATTGGTAAAACAATTAAAGTACAACTAGATTCATAGTATATCCTTATTATCTCAAACACCCCTTAAGATTGCAGAACTATTCTGAACAGCCAAGTATTGCTTATTATTGTCTGCTCTTATCCCTTTTCTTATTGATAATTCTGACCTTCAATGTTAGTTCTGATGTTTATTTGTAAACTAAATTTGGGTTTTTTTAGTTAATTAGTAATATAATGCGAGAGTTCACGTTAAAAGCAAACTCCATTACTTTCCGTTGTTGAAAGATAGACTAGGGTTGGACCGTTGTGTATTGTTTAGGGAGACATGCTTTGGGCGGTGGTTGGATTTAACTTTTGAAAATGAGGAAAGTCTCATCCATTATATGCTTCAGAAGCAAAAGATATCTGATAATGATCACTATGATCTTCCACTAATTTATAGTGTCAATGGCCATACTCTTCACTTTGGTCGTCGTGAATTTTGCCTCATTAGTGGATTTAAGTTTGGGTTCTAAGTTTTCGTAAATTTATGGAGGGTGATATTACTTTTCATGATCGTGTATTTCCTGAAAAGATAGGGGAGTATTTAAAAAACATAGATCTTTTGTCTTTGATTGAGGATGAATCCCGATTTAAAGTACCTTTCTGATCCATATCTATCGAGTATGTACATTGATATCTTTGGACGTTTATATTTATTTAATGTGGTCAAATGAGTTGGGATCGCCGTTGAAATTATTTCTTAGAATGGTTGAAGGATCTTGATTGTTTGGAATGATTTTCCTTGGGGTGAACATATGTGGTAGGAGTTATACGTTGCCATCAGAAAGTTACTTGTTAACTGACCATCAAGGCACCAAAAGAGCTTTTAGAAATAAACCCCAAACTTTGTTCTGACATATTCCTTGTCTGGATTTTTATTGTCTTTCAAGGTTAGTTGTCTTGTTGAAACACTTGTCAAGTCAATTAATTCATAAACTTGTTTCTAATTATGTTCATTCATTTACCATTTGTAGATATGGATTCTAGAATCATCATGTGTGACTGATCGTTGGTGGTGTAAACATTTTGAAGAAATCCCCAGAGGATGTTCCTGGTCCAAGCATTTCCCATTCCAAAATTATGAAGAATTATGGGCAACTTTTCCCGAGGTGAGTGCATTATTATTTTTCTCTAAATAGTCAGACTGTATGTACTTAATACGTTTTTTATCTTTAGGCGAAAAAACCAGACTGTGACCTCTATCCTAACAAATGTGAGGCCCAATCAGAATGGTTTAAAAAGAGCACTGATTTTTTCAAGATGTATACTCCAAGAGCTCCACCTGGTTGACTTGGTGAGGTCTTTTTGGTGCTTATTTAAAAAAATTATCATTAGCTCGCACACATAGGGAGAAAGATGGAGATGCAGAGTCTGATTGTCAGACTTCTACTAAAGAAGTTTCTCTTAAGGATCGTGTTAAGGCCATGAAGGGTTTATGCACCAATTTGATGATTCTACCCAAAGAGATTAAGAGTTTGAAAGCATGCGTCTACAAACTAGAGACTATTATTAATGTAAGTTTTTTCATACTTCATTTTTTTCCACCATGTATCCATATAAGGCATGTTTGTTTTAGTTACCAAATTTTAACACACGCAGGTTATTACTAAAAAAAAAAGGGAGAGTCAAGATCTAAGCCACAACAACACAAGAACAACGCATAAACAATCACCAAGCTCAAACAGAGCTTACACACATACAACCCACAACACTATGGGCAAAAAAAAAAAAGCACAAAAAGCAAACTCAAAACAAAACAAAAAACAACAAAATAAATTCAAAGCAAAAAAAGCAACACAATACACAAAACACCAGATTAGCATCCACAAGTACAACCCTAAGCACACAAAAAATTCACAAATCAAACAAACACACACACACACCATAAAAGACACAAAAAAAAAAACATACAACACACCAAAAAGCAAAAACAAAAACACCAAAACCAACAAACAAGAGCAAAAAAACACGCGAAAACATAAGCCACAAAACAAAACAAGCAAACAAACCAAGCAAAAAACAAACAAAAAAAAAGCAAAACAACAGTAAAATCAAAAACCCAGCAACAAACAAACACAAAGCCCCAGCAGACAAACAACAACAACATCAAAAGCAAAACGAAACAAACAGCAAGCAGCAACAACACACCAAAAACAATCAAAGCAAACACATAAAAAACTAAAACAAAAACAAAGGCCAACACCATCCAAAACCCACGATCACAACAACATCAACAACCAACACTGCAGCACAAACAGACAACCAACTACAAAAGCAACACAAACAAAACAACATCAAACAAGCACAAGCAAACAAACCAAAAAAAAAACGCATAAAAATAAGCAAATACAGGCACAAGCAACACAACCCAACACAAAACACACACAACCAAAACACAAGCACAAACAGCAAACAAACCAAACATACAACAAAACAAAATCAGACAAACGCACACAACACAAGCCCAACCACAAATACATCATAGCACAAACGACATAGCAACAACAATAACAAACAATCAAACAAAACAAACAATAAGAAAATACCACAGCACCAAACGCAAGCACAACAAATCCAAAAACCAACAAACAAAGCAAAACACCAACAATCACTAACAAAGCAGCAACACAAAGCACACCAAAATCCCACCAAAATCAACGCCACACAATTGGGTGGTGGGGTTAAGCCAACACAGAAAGCAACAAACACAAAAACAACCACAAACAAAGAAAACAACCAAGAACAAGCCCACCCCACCAGCAAAAAAGCACAAACAAAACAAACAAAAAACACCCCACACTCATCACACAACGGAACACACATAACAAACACAAAGCATCAACACATGCACACAAAACAAAAAACACACACACACAAGCGCACACAAACACAAAGCAAAACACACAAAACACACCAACCCATCTCAAACACAATAATCAAACAACACAATCCACATAACAAAAAAAACAGCTACACAGCAAGACAAAGCACACAAAACCAGAACACAGCAAACAAGCATGCAAAACACAAAAACACAGCAAGCACAAAACAGCACAAAGCCATAAAACAACATAAAACAACCAGCACACAAAAAATACACAACAAGCAAAAATCAACATCAACAACACGAAACTAGCAAAAAAAAAAACGCAAAAAACGCAAAACAAAGAAAATCAAGCACAACAAACAAACCACCAAGCCCAGAAACACCAAACCATCAAGCATAAAAGACACAATCAAAACGCCAACAACATCAAAACACAAAAAACAACACAAACAAACCAAACCAACACACACACAAAAGTAGCATCAAACAAAAGCACAAAAAGAAGCAAGCACAGCAAAGCACAAAACAACATCCAAAACCAAAATACACAAAAAGGAAGCACAACACCGAAGGCAAAGCCAAGCCAAACTAAACACACAAAAAAAAAACATAAACAAACAAACAAAACATAGCAACAAAACAGCACAACGGAAAACGCAAAAAAACAACAAAAACAAAAAACAAGCAAACAAACAAGCACAGCCAAAAGCCACAATAAAAAACAAAACAACACACAAGCACAAGCTAACAACAAAATATCAAAACACAAAACAGACAACACAGCAAAACTCAGAAAGCAAGCACACACACCAGCACAAAGCAAGCACAAGACACACAAACAGCAGTAGCAAACGTGAAACCACACACAACCAAAACAAAAATCACACCCAAAACAAAAACAAACAAACACAAACAAAGCACCACAAACAATACAAAATACAAACAAAAAAAAAACCAAAAAAAGCACAAAAAACAAACCACAAAGCAAAAAAAAACAAAAAACAAAACAACAAACATGTAACAGCCAAAAAAAACACAAACACAAGAGGCACATGAACGAAGACGACACAGAAACACAACACACAAAAACCACCACAGAAAAAAAAACAAACACACAAAAAATGCAAAACACAAACAACAAACAACACCACACAACAAAAAACAGCACAACGCAAACAAGAAAACACCACAACAACACGACAACACAAAACTCACAAAAAGCAAAACAAAGCAAGCAATAAACAACACAGAAGCACACAAAAACACAAACACAGAAAGAAAACAAAAGCACACTAAAAAACCAAGCAGAAAACAGGACAAAAACAAACCAAACACGAACACAATCAACAAAAGCAAACAGCGTAAAAATCAAACACCCAACACAACACATCTACACAAAAACAACACAAAAAAAATAAGACAAAAACAAAGCCACCCAAAAGCAAACAACAACAAGAAACCAGCAGTGAATCAGCACAAGCAAACACAAAAATAAACAAAAACAAGACCACAAAAAAAAACAAACAAACAAGCAAAAGTCAACACCACCAAAAACAACTTCAACAAACAAAAGACAATACAATCACAACAACAGCAACCCCAAAAACGGATACACCAAAGAGCACACCAAAACAAAGCAAAAACAACACAAACAAACAAAAAAGCACACAATAAAACAACGCAACACATCGAACAAAACACAAAAAACACGAACATTCACAAAAATCAGACACAGACAACAAACCAAACAGCAAACCAATACCCAACAAAAAGAAGCAACCACAAAAAAAAAAAAAGCAAAAACAAATAACAAGCCATATAAACTAGAAAAAATACACAAGCAATACCCGCACAACAAGCAACCACACATCATGACCAAACCAATCACAACCCCCACAAAACCATAAACCAGAGCATAAAGCAGCACAAAAACAAGCCCAAAAACAAAAAACAATACCAAATCAAAAAACATCAAAGCCAAACAAAACAAGCAAATCATAAGAAACCAAAACAGCCAAACAAAGTGCAACTAACAAACAAAAGCCACCACCCCAATAGAAAAAAGCAACAAGCAATAGCAACCCAAAAAAGCCAAACAAACCCACCAAACAAACAAACAACACAAACAGCCACACACAACGCTACGTGACCAACAACAGAAGCAAACAACGCAAACAAAACACACACCCAAATCTAAAGCACCACATCAAGCAAAAAACACCAAGCATGAAGCAAAAACATCCCTAAACAAACAACACAAAAATGCACATCAAATAGAAATAGAATAAAAAGCACAAACCATGAAGCAAACACGCAAAAGCAAGAAACCCAAAAAAACACAAAGCAACAACACACAACAAATAAAAACAAGCACACAAAAACAAACACACAAACAAACGTCTCAAGAGCAACACAAAAAACAACATACACAAAAAAAGCACAACCAGCCACCATCAACAATCAAAAAAAAAAACCACAAGCAAAAGCATACAACACAGCAAAACATTCAACAAAAACACAACAAACACACAAAACAACACAAGCAAGAACAGCCATAACATAAAAACACACGCACAAAACCACACACAGCAACTAACACAAAGCATAAAGCAACACAAAGCACTGCATCAAAGCGAAGAAACACACACACAAAGACAAACAAAAAACCATCCGACAGCAAAAATACCCAATCATCAAACACACACTAACCACCAAAAAAAAGCAAAAGAAAAACCAAACCTACAAAAAAAAAAGAAAAGCAAACACATACACAAACCACACAAAAAGCACAAGACACAATCGCAACACCAGCAGATCAAACATACACAGCACCAAATATAAGCACGAGCATAAACAAAATGACCTAACAGCTAAAGCACATGGGTGGTGGGGGAAACACGTAAACATAAAGAAGCAAAAAATCTGAAGCAACAAACCAAACAATAAGCAACAAGCAAAACAAATCAAAGACCAAAACAAAGCAACCAAACCCAAATAAACACAGAAAAATCCACACCACAACCACAGCACACAGCAAAACTATACAAAAGCCTACAAACATCAAACAGCAAAAACAACACAACACTACCAAAAACAAAACAAATATAAAAAAAACAGCAAAACCAAAAACAACTAGACGTCACAACAAATACACAACACCACAACAAGCAAACAAAACACACAACAAAAATAAAAAAAACAAACAAGCAGACGATAAAAACAAAACACACAACACAGCACCACAAAAACAGACTGATAAACATCCAATCACACCACAAGCAACAAGCAAAAACAAAACACAACCACAAAACACACACAAAACACAACAACAAGCAAAGACAAAGAAAACCCAGCAAGCAAAACAATCGTGCAACAAAAGCAAAGCAAACAAAAAAAGACACAACAAAAAACAAAAAAACACCAACACACACAAGTAAACACAAACAACAAGCACACAAAACACACAAAAAAACACAAACAATCACAACTACATATAGAGAGACAGAAACACAACAAGGCACAAGAAAAAAAAAAACACAAAAAACAAAAACACAAAAAAAAACAAACAAAAAAAGCAAAATAAAAGCAAAAAAACCACAAACACACATACTCAACAAAAACAAACACAAAACATCTAGCAACATAAAACAACAACAAAATAAACAAACATATAATCAACACCACAACGCACAAGCCCCTAGCCAACAACCAACAAACAAAAACACCAACCCCACAAAACAAAAACAAAGCAAAAACAGCCAAAACTCACTCTTAACCAGCACACAAAAGCAAAACTCAAAAAGCAAACCCAAACACACAAAGCACACACGCCACCACAGCCCAAAAACACAAACAAAAAAAGCACACAAAAAAACCAACACACACAACCCACAACGACACAAAATAAAAAAACAAAGCGAAAACACAAAACCACAAACAAACCAAAAAAACAACCACTCCAAAACACCCTAAACTATGCAAGCCAAACAAACACCTAGCAACAAATACAAGCATCACAAAGGCAACACAACAGAACACAACCACACCCACAAAAGCAAAAAAACACACCGCTCAAAACCAAACAACTGCAAAAATACACACGACAAAACACAAAAACCATGCACCAAAAACACACAACATCAAACCGACACAAATAACCCCAATCAAAGCAGGCAAAGACACACACAGCAAGAAAGCACACACACAAAAAAACGAACAAACACAAAAAACAAAAAAACACACAAACACAAAGCACATCACAAACAGAAGACACAACCACACTCCACAATAAAAGCACACTAAAGTCAAACCCCAAAAACAAACAAACAACAGCCAAACAAAATAGCATAACAAACACAAACACGAAACAAACAAAAAAATAAAAACAAAACAACACATCAAACAACATGCAAAACGCTAAAAACACAAAAGAACAAGCAAACACAATCAGAACACAAAGCACCCAACAAGCAAAACATGACCAACACACGAAAAAAAACCACCAAAACAAACCAACCAACACAATCAAATGACACCAACACAAAGCAAGCAACACACTCAGAAACAACAGACAAAAAAAAAAAAGCAAAAACAAGCAAAACAAGACAGCTATAACACAAAGCATTACTTACCGAACAAAAAGAAAACCAACAAAAACAACAACAAAAACCATCAAACAAAAACAATCAAACCACCAAAAAAAAACAAAACAAAACAACAAAAACAAGGCACACAAACAAAACACACAAACAAAGCGACAACCAGAAGCAACAACACACACAATCAAAAACAAAAATCCCAACACACAAACAAAAAACACAACACACAACAGCCCACACAAAAAGCAAAAACAGACAACAACACAACAAGCAAACAAAGCAAAAACTCACAAGCAAAAAACAAAAGAGCAAACAACAAGGCCAAAAACAACACCAACACCAAAAAAAACCACACCACGAAACCAACAACAAACAGCAACTAGAAAACAAACAACAAAAAAGCAAACCAACAAAACACAAGATACATAGCCAACCAAGGGCACAGCACAAAACTAACACACCAACATACACAAAAAGACAACATAGCACAAAACAGGCAAGAGCCCTCCCAAGAAAACCACAAAACACAACAACATATCACTCCAAAAGCACAACACCTACGTCTAACAGCACACCAGCACACACAAGAAAACCAACAAACAATCAATCACAACACCAAAGAAGCTACACACAAAAAACTCAAGCAACAGCACAAAACACCACCCAAGCACACCACCAACCAAGCTCAGCAAAGACCCACCCACACCCGCCCCCAAAACACCGCCAGCCTACCACCCCAACATAGCAACAACCAAAATACGAAACCACAATACCTACAAAACACACTTCAAGCACACAACTACACCAATAAAAACTAGCAAACCAGAGACAACTATAAAACTACCAACCACTACACACCCAACAACAACACCTCCAAGAGCAACAACCACCCGCAACAAACACACTCAATGAGCACAATACAAAACAAAAGCAACAAGCAAATAAAACACAAAAAAAAAAAAACAAGCAAGCAAGCCACAAACGCAATAAAAGCACACAATAAATAACAAAAACAAAGACAAAGCAAAAAAAAAACACACACATAAAGCACACAAAAACCACAAAAAAAGCCAACACCATACATCGCAGCAAACAAAGCACTAAATCAAAAAAAGCACCTTAAAAACAAAAACACCACCAAACACAAACCACAACACACACCCTCAATCTTCGCTGTCCAGAGCCCAACCCCAACAACGCCACACAATCACCAACCGCACAGTAAACATCGCAAAAACACACCTTCACAACAAACCACAACGCAACATAAAAAACAACAAATCAGACAAAACAGCAACAAAACAACAGCACAGCACACCGACCACACAACAACGTACATACCTACAAAGAATAGAAGCAAAATACAACAAAAATACACAATACAGTGTCAAGCAAACTCACCAAAAACACACACCAAAAGCCCAAGCCAAAGCAAATACTAGCAAAAAGCAACACCCTCCAAGCACAAAACAAAAAAAAGCATGACAAAAGCAAAGCAAAAACAAAAAAACAGAAGCAAATATCACCAGAAAAAGCAACCAACACACAAAAAGAAGCACACTCGCGAACAAATCAAAATAAAACCCCACACAAAACAAACAAAGCACAGAAACAAAAACAGCAAGAGCACCACATACACCACCAAGAAACAACAAGATCAGACCCAAAAACAAACAATCACAACAAGCAACAACAAACACAGCAAAAAAAAAGACTATAAAAAACAAACAAAGCCACATAACAAAACAAAAAAAACAAAAGCAACAACTCAACACGAAACACACAACACAAAAAATAAACAAACCGAAAAGGCAACAAACACAAGGCACAAAAAAAAAACAAAGAAATAGCAAACTACACACAAAACACCAAAAAGCAAAAAAAACAGCATGCAGCCCAAAAAAAAAAAAACAGAACCAAACACCACAAGATATACAAATCCTTTGATCAGCAGTAATTTTATGAATAATGTAGTCTAAGTGTTAGTAAATATGTTTTAAGATGTTGTAAATAAGCTATCCAAAATGGTGAATTTAGGAATGATCTATGTGTGACAAATATTTGTAGTGGATAAAGCCTGATATAGTCCGTTTTTTTTCATACACGCGTTTATCAAATAACCCCACCGATATAATATATATATATTTATAAAAATACATATACGTAAGCAAAGTATCATACAAATTATTCTTAAAAAAGAATAAAAAGTAATCAACACGGGTATCGTTTTCCTCGACGAGAGGTGAATGGAAATCTACGTTCAAGTTGTAAATCGAGCCTGATTGTCATTAAAGTTTTTTATTTTGGTTTTAAACTATTTTTATACTAAAAATTAAACTAATATTAATTCTAAATTTAAAAACTACAAGAGTTATACTAAAATGATTCTAAAAGATATAAACTACAAATATGCTTCTAAGTGACGTGAAAAGTTACATCAAGTGGAACTAAGTTTAATAACAAATAATCTCCTTAGACAATATAATTAACCTCACAACTGTTGGTTTTATTTTTTGACAAAAAACTCTCAAAAAGAATATTAATTACTATAGTGAATAGTTGACTATTCTCTGGTTTTTGCCCATTGTAAACATTCAAATTATACATTCAAATAATCGAATATTATATAATAATTAAACCTTTTTTCAAATCCAGCACCTTAATTTCCAAATCACAAATGATCACTATCACGACCAAAAATTTAAACTACTCGCTACTCATAAAAACCAAATAAGCAAAGCAAAAACAATTAAAAACTAAACTACACTCTTTAAATTGAAAAAAAGGAATAGAAAAAGAACCGTAATTGAAACCCAGCACTTAAACGAATACTACCCGAATAAATATAGCTAAGAAAAATAATAAATACTATCTATAAAATAAAACCTATACGGCTCCAGCGCCTCATGAGTAGACCGGTACCAAAAATAAAACACAAAACAAAACAAAACTGTTATGTAAAAAAACATTTCATATCACAAATGCAATTCTAACAATATGTTACTATATACGAATCCAATAATGAAACAAATCAAACGAGGCCCAAATTATATTTATACAACCTAACGGCCCAATTGATAAATCAAACGCAACCTAATTCAAATCTACTTAACAAAAGAAAACTAAAGCCCTCGTGTGGCCCATCAAAATTCTTCAAACTAAACGAGTTACCCAGACTAGCTTAAATTTTGCACATTATATCACTGAAAACAATTAAGTAAGAAAACAAGTTAAAACACTTTCTAAAAATAAGCTACCAAGCACAAGGATAAACTAAACGAACAAAATACACGTACATAAGCCTAAAAAACAATTTCAATAGAGGCGCAATCGAAACTATTAATGCATAAGCAGCTAAAAAAATCCAATCCAAAAAGCCCTGTGTAATAAGCAAACTTTGAATCGAATTAATTAACACTTACAACTTAATAACCGTAGAGCTTATTAGAGTAAAGGTAAGCCTTAAATCAAAATCAAATACCACTAAAGAGCTTATGTGTATCAGACAAAAAGCAGGCAATAGACACCGAAATTAATGCAAATGAAAACAACAATTCCGGATAAAACAAAAACCAAACTTATTTGATACTTATAAACTCGATCTTATTAAGGAAATAAGTAGGCAAACCGAATAAGCTGTAGAGATAGCTAGATTTTAAACTTTAAAACCTAAATAAGCTGAGAAGAATAAGTTACAGAAATAAGCTATAAGAAAAAGCATTTATAGTGAAATAAGATAGAAAGAAAAGAACTAAGGAAAAAATATTAGAAAGAAACAAAAAAGCGAACCTACACATACCATCTTCATTAATGAACATACCATCCTAATTACAATAAGCTAGATTAAACTGAAGAGCTTTTACAGATTTAAAAATAAGCTAAAATATTATTAAGCTAAAAAGAAACTAGAAGAAAAACTTAAAGAAAACTAAATTATGATCCTTTGAAATTGAGGTGAGCGAGTGAATTTATAGCCAAGAGGAAGGGTAAAAGTATAAATTTGTCCTCATCATTAGGTGTATGATAGGCCAATCTTTGGCTATCAATGATTAGCACACACTGATAGCCACCATACCTTCGTAATACCCTTTAGATCTAAAAACGGTTATGATTGACACGTGCCCCTTTTCAAGCTACTTAAATCGAACTAGCATTCCAATGACAGTTATGGATCATTTCTCAATAGTATCATTTCTTTCTTCCAGCATGAAATTGAGAGTTGCAAACTAACACAAACAACGTGGCTCTTTTTCAATTGGTTTTACATATTTATGAGTGTAGGAACAACTTGCAAATTTGAGGAATTTATTTAAGCTCACTTGAGCACATTGCTTTACCAGATGTTTCATTTTATAATTTAACTTTCTTTACCGTCAATTATCCAAGTGAAAACAAAGTTGTTTTTTGGGCTCTAGAATGGTCTTAAGAAGCTTTATAATTCATGGGCATTAAGTTAAACAATTGTGCTGGTCTTGGCCCATTTAAATTGGGTTACGGGCTGACCCAAAAAGAATCCTACGGCAAACCAGCTGGACTTGTTTTCTCAGGCGCTTTTTTCTACTGAATGCTCAGGGGGTCGGGGGGCTTTTTTAACCAACTTCAATTTTAGCTTTGAGTAATAATTACACTTAACCACATTTGAGCCCGATATAAATTCCCAGTTTTTTTACTCCATTTTTAATCCATTTTACCTGAAGACAACAAAATAAACCAAACAAAAAAATTATTTGCAATATAATTAGAGCATATAGTTAGTATTTTTAGTCCTTTTATAGTTGTTTTTCCCTTCCCCCCCCCTGGGTTATAAAATGATTATGTATTTTAGCGAACAGCAAATTTGCCCCCATCACTAATTCATTGCCTGGTCCTAACACGCAATGTAGAACAAAAATCAAACCCGAGAATAAATAACTTTAATCCCCTTTAAACATTATGACCCCCCCTCACATCAAAACAATAACCAGAAGAAAGTCCATTAAAATGTTCAAAAATCATTTAATTCGCCAGCACCCCTTTTATAATCATTTTTTTCAATGTTATTTTTTTTTTTTGATTTTTATTAAGATTTGTCATAATTTTTTTTCTAAAATTACAACTTTATTCATGTGTGACATAATGGTATTGCTATCATTATTCACTAAATAACTTTAGGATCACAAAACAAAAACACAAAAATGTCCAAATGGATAAATTCATCGTCCCCAACTTTCACCTCTCCACGCCAAGCTTTACAAACAAGCTCATGCAAATACAAGATATGAATGCGAACATTACTCATAAAAGTTAATTTGTTGTACATACTTTTCCTCCCTTATCCAATTTTGTATCGTCAATATTTTATTTAAGTCATATACCCGCATGCACTTTAAGACTTTATTTCGAATAGAAGGCTGCAACATCGGTTGTGAGCCGGCAAGATGCAGCAAACATATTTCGACCTCGGTAATTTCCTCGACCTTTTAGAAGGCTGCAACATCGGTTGTGAGCCGGCAAGATGCAGCAAACTTTTATCAGTCTCGGATTATTATTACTATGTGCCTTATTTAGAAGACTGCCACATCGGTTGTGAGCCGGCAAGAGGCAGTAAACTTTTATCAGCCCACAGTTTTATTATTATTATTATTACCTCCACCCTTTAAACGACTACCACATCGGTTGTGAGCCGGCAAGAGGTAGTGGTCTTATTTCGGCTTCGGTTTATTACATAATTATTATTATTATAGCCAAATTTCAAGTCCTGTGGTCTTTTAACAACTGCCACATCGGTATGCGAGCCGACCATGGTCCAGGAGTCTATTTCCCCACAACACTGACAAAACCTCGATGTGTACCTTACTTTCACCAGAAGGAATCTCTACGAAGTGATCTAAACTAAGAATCGCAAAAACCAAAGAAACTTTATTTATTCAACAATTATATAATGTTTATTAAGCTGATGGGAGCAAAAAGCCACAATCAACCTTTACGAGCCTTAAAGAAATCCAACTATTCTATGTTTAGCATCAAAACTTATACTCTACTCTATCATCTCTTGTTCTTCACAATTTAAAATTTCTAATAAAGAAACTCGTGAATACTTAGCCTAATAAATCGATCTTCGCATATTTAAAATCAATTATGGGAACTTGCAAAGTCTTGACTTTTTTAAGCTAGACTTGCGTTTTATAGCTCCTTGTATAAAAGATTAGCAAAAATCAATCTATATATGTTAAGGAGAAAAGCTAAGATATAAAATCGGTCGGGTCAAAATTTACTTTTCGTTCTCACCAACGGAAAACCTACATTCGTGTCAACTATTTTCTATTTTTTTATTCAACTAACTATTTATATTTTTCAACATTTTTCTACACACAAATTTTTTTTAATTTTTTTTAGATATGAACAATAAACTAGATATTAAGACTTAAAAATTTAAAATTTTGGCCAAAATGGGGTTGCGAGAGACACAGCAAGGCACAGGTAAGATCACATTTCGATAGAAATCCCCCCCACACTTAGAATCGAACATTGGCCTCAATGTTCAA
>BQNB010119332.1:7018-20831 GCA_026074375.1 Tanacetum coccineum
TGGTACTATTGAAGAGGATGTGTATGTGTACCAACCTCCTGGTTTTGAAGATCCACAGTTCTTTGATAAAGCTTATAAGGTAGAAAAAGCATTATATGGTCTACATCAAGCTCTTAAAGCCTGGTATGAAACCTTGTCTACCTACTTATTGGAAAATAGATTTAGAAGAGGCACTATAGATATGACTCTATTCATCAAGAAGGAAAAATGTGATATCCTGTTAGTACAAGTGTATGTTGATGACATCATCTTTGGGTCTACAAAAAAGTCTTTATGTCTTGAGTTTGAGTAGATAATGCACAAGAGATTCCAGATGAGTTCTATGGGGAGAGCTCACCTTCTTTTTAGGATTGCAGGTACAACAGAAGAATAATGGAATCTTCATCAGCCAAGACAAGTATGTAGCTGATATTCTAAAAAAGTTTGATTTTGTCACTGTAAAGACAACAAGCACTCCTATGGAGCCTAACAAGGAATTGATCAAGGTTGAAGAAGCTGACAATGTGGATGTTCACTTACACAGATTAATGATTGGATCATTGAGGTACTTAACAGCTTCTAAGCCTAACATAACATTTGTTGTTTGTGCTTGTGCAATGTTCCAAGTTACTCCTAAAGTCTCACATCTTCATGCAGTGAAGATGATCTTTAGATACTTGAAAGGCCAGCCTAAATTAGGCTTTTGATATCCTAGAGATTCACCATTTGACTTGGAAGCCTTTTTTAACAGTGATTATGCTGGTGCTAGCCTTGACAGGAAATCCACAACAGGAGGTTGTTAATTTCTTAGAAAAAGGTTGATTTCATGGCAATTTAAAAAGCAAATTATTGTAGCCAACTCCACTACTGAAGCAGAGTATGTTGTTGCTGCTAATTGCTGTGGACAGGTGTTGTGGATCCAAAATCAAATGCTTGATTATGGGTTTAATTTCATGAACACCAAGATTTACATTGATAATGAAAGCACCATTTGTATTGTGAAGAATCCAAAGTTTCATGCTAAAACCAAGCACATTGAAATAAGGCACCATTTCATCAGAGATTCTTATGAGAAGAGGCTCATTTAAGTAATTAAGGTACATTCAGATCACAATGTTGCAGATCTTCTCACAAAGGCATTTGATGTTAGCAGGTTTAACTTTCTAATTGCTAGCATTGGATTACTTAATCTCTAAGATGTGTTTGTTAGACTAATGATTAATATGACATGAATTTGGAAATAAAACTGGTAGTTGTAGGTTAATGCTGCTAGGCAGGTTTTAGTACTGCTAGGCAAAAGTTAATTCTGCTAAGTATAATTAGTACTGCTAGTTATACTTAAGACTGCTAGTTCAAACTGTTAGTCAAAATTAATACTGTTAAACAAGAAAATACTTTGGATTGTGTATTCTTGGTTTTGGACTAACATTTGCAGGCTAAGCATATTGAGTATCTGGTATTGAATTGAGGGGAGGCTAATGATGTCAATATGCAGTCAAGAATGGATGGAAGGACATGTAACATCAAACAAAAGTGTGTGATGAGTCAAACACCTAGGCAAATCAAAAGAGATCGGGACACAAAGATACCTCACAATATAGTTGCTTGTTTGGAAAGAACAGAAGGGAATGTTGATTTTCATCAAATAGTAGACTTCTTGAATGCTAGCACTATCAGGTATTCTTTAACTATAAGTCCTACTATCTATGCTTCCTATATTGAACAGTTTTGGTCTACTGCTAAGACTAAAATAGTCAATAATGAAACGCAAATACATTCTAAGGTTGATGGCAAGACTATAGTATTATCAGAATCATCAATGAGGAGTAATCTTCACTTTAATGATGAGGATGGTGTTACTAGTCTAACAAATTCTGAAATTTTGGAAAACCTTGCATTGATGGGATATGAAATTGTTTCTGATAAACTTACTTTTCAAAAAGCTTTCTTTTCCCCTCAATAGAAGTATCTTATGCATACCATCTTACATTGTCTAAGTTCAAAATCTACTGCTTGGAATGAATTTTCAACTAATATTGCTTCAACAGTTATATGTTTGGAAAATAATCAGAAGTTTAATTTTTCTAAATTAATTTTTGATGGTATGTTAAGAAACTTGGATCCAAATTCTAAAACGTTTTTGATGTATCCAAGGTTTTTACAACTGTTTTTTAATAACCAAGTTAAAAATCTTACAGAAACTTTTAATGATACTTATGAAACACCTAAACATACTCAAAAAGCTTTTGCTAATATAAGAAGAAAAGGCAAAGGTTTTTCAGGGATAGTTACTCCATTATTTCAAAGTATGTTGGCAATACAAGCAGTAGAGGTGAAGGTCCAGGACAACCCTCTGAAACCCAACCACCACCCTCCCCTGCTCTACCCTCTCATGAAGTACAAGTTACTAATGTTGCATCACATCCCCAAAAGACTCACACACCTAGGCGAGCCAAAAGAGGTCAGAACACTAAGATTCGCCAGTCTAGTGGTCCCCCTAAGAAGGTTGGTGATGAGGCTGTGTATACAGGAGAGGATGACAGAGTGTTTAGGGCTGCCACTACTACTACTAGCTTAGAGGCAGAGCAGGAAAGTGGTAACATCCATAAGACCTGATCCATGGCAATACTTAATGAACTATCTCCTAAGGGAACTGGTTCAGGTAGTGGACCCAGGTTCCAAGATACCACATTAGAGGATGCAGATGCTCAGACTAGGTTTGAGACTGCATCTAAACAGTCTTGTGAGCCACCTTTCTCAGAAGTTAACACATCTGGAAGTGGGGAGGACAGTATAGAACATCAAGATGATTTAACGGATTTTGTACCACTAACACCCTATGATTCACCTCTCTTAGGAGATCACACACCTGGAAGTGATGAGGGTAGACCTAACATAAATGAATTAATGACTATTTATACAAACTTGTCAAACAGGGTTCTTACCTTGGAAACATCAAAAACTAGACAAGATTTGGTAATCAACAAGTTGAAAAAGAAAGTCAAAAGATTGGAAAAGAAGCTAAGGGTAAGAACTCCAGGGATGAAACTCTTCATGATTGGTACCTCTAGGAGAAAGAGTTTGGATAAGGAGATTGTATCCAAATAGGGGAGGAATTTAAAGACAAGGCCAATGTTTGAAGAAGGTGATTTTGATGATGACTTTGATGATATTGATGATATGGTAAATGAAGCAATGGAGAATGTTAAAGGAGATACAGTTAATGATGCTTTTTTTTTTTTCCCCCCCCCCTTTTTTATTTTTTTTTTTTTTGTGCAGTTAACATTGCTACTACTGAAGTTAGTGCTGCTAGTGCATCAGTTACTACTACTGGTGTAACTATTAGTATTGTTGAACCAAGAACACCTCCAACAACTACTACTACATTTGAAGATAAGGATCTTACCATTGCTCAAACACTTGTAAAGATAAGAAGTGAGAAGGCTAAGGTAAAAGGAGTTGCTTTCAGAGATATGGAAGAATCTGCTAGACCAACAAAAATTCTTCCAACTATTGATCCAAAAGATAAAGGAAAAGGCATTATGTAAGAGACTGAAAGCCTCTAAAGAACCCTATAAAGGCTCAGATTCAAAGGGATGCAGAGATTGCTCAAAGATTGTTTGAAGAAGAACAAGCACAATTTAAGAGAGAGCAAAGGATTACTAGGGAAAGAGCTTCAGAATAAGAGACCAAGGATGCAGCATTGATTGAACAAATGGAAGATATTCAAGCAAGGATGGATGCAGATGAATTACTAGCAGAAAGACTTCAACAAGCAGAAAGAGAATAATTCACCATTAAAGAAAAGTCTAGAATGTTGGTGGAAATGATTGCTGAAAGGAAAAGGTTCTTTGTTGCACAGAGAGCTGAACAAATTAGAAACAAGCCACCAACCAGACCTCAACTCAGAAATAATATGGTTACTTATTTGAAACACATGGGCAAGTACACTCATAATCAGATGAAGAGCAAGAGCTTTGAAGAAATTCAGAAGCTGTATGAAAGGGGGCAGAAGTGGATCAATGACTTTGTTCCTATAGATTCTGAAGTGGTTAAAGACAGTAGAAAAGGTAAAGCTGCAGGCAGTAGAAAGAAAATAGTTGCTAGGAAAAGAACAGGTGAAAAACTTGATGATGAAAGTGTCAAGAGACAGAAGATAGAGGATGATGCTAAAAGAAGAGCTTAAAGCTTATTTGGATATAATTCTAGGAGATGATGAAGCTGTAAATGTTGAATCATTAGCTACAAAGTATCCAATAGTTGATTGGAAGACACATGCTCTATCAGAAGACAAGATGTATTATGAGATCATCAAGGGTGATGGAAGTACTAAATTTTAAAAGATATTTACGTAAATGCTTGATGATTTTGATATGGTTAAAGAAAGATTTGAGACTGCTAGCCCAGAAGGATATGACATATTACTTTGGGGAGATCTCATTACTGTATTTGAACCAAGTGAGTGATGAATTGGGAAAATCTCAAAAGGGGACTACACATGATCAGCTGGAGATTTATTTGATACTGTTGTTTTGTTGGTTTAAATGGTTCTGGTGGTGATTTCGATTTTTTTATAGAGTTCATGTATTACTGATGGATACTGGAATTGCTATTCACATGCTGATAGAGAAGACATATCCTCTTACACAAGAGATGCTTTCAAGAATGCTGAGTAGAAGACTAGAAGTTGATCATGAGTGTGAAATGGCTTATGAGCTTCTCAGGTTTACAAGATCACAACTTAAGAAGTAGAAGAGTGTTTGGATACATCCTCCTAGTGATCAAGATGCAGGTAATGAAGAAACTTGATGATTAACAAGATGAATATCAAGTTTAGGGGAGGATTGTTGGGAATTAGAGGCTTCTACGACTTAATGCTGCTGGTTCAAGTTTGTGTTGCTGCTGAAGATTAGAGAAAACAGTCTAAGTCATTAGTACTGTTAGTTTAATAGTTAGTGCTGCCAGTACAAAGTGTTAGTACTGTCAGTTTATTAGTACTGTTAGTTATGTAGTTAGTACTGTTAGTATAAATAGTTAGTACTGCTAATGTGATATGCATGAGATATATTAGGAATAGATATGCATTGATTAGTATACGCGTTTTGTAAGCCCATTAGGGTTTCTTGGTGTATAAAAGAAACCCTACGGCATAGATCTAGATAAGTTTTCATATATAGTTTTCATAGCAGTCATAGTTAGTATTCATAGTTTTAAGGTTATTCTGTAACTTTGATTGTGTTCAATATATTGAAAGTTTAGCAAGATCTTGTTTTACTGTTTCATTGTTCTTTGTAGTATTACAAACTAGTTTTCGCATAGTTTGTAGTATTAAAATTTTGTTTCTATTATAGTTGTCTTGGATCTATCCAACACAACTAAGCTTTAACAAGCTAAGTAAGATCTGTTCAGAAGGGATCAACAGCGAAGGAGCAGGTAAGCGTGAAGCGTTTTAAAAACCTTCTCTTTTCGAGTCGAAGTTCGTAAGATTAACCCTCCTTATACCACTCTTATAGTTTGTTAACTAAAGGTGAGCCGATTTGACAATTAACACACGGTTATTTTTTAATATTTAAATAAAAAGGGAAGATAAAAATTGAATAGAAAAATATTTTTGGGTTTTTATATATAAAACAAAAACTTTCACGGGGAAAGGATCTTCAAGGGTCGAAACAAAACAATCCCGCAATAATCGCTACACCTCACCCTGGCAACGGCGCCTTTTTTTGTATTCGTCAAAAAAACCCTCATTATAATATATTTATATATATAATACATATATATAAGCAAAGTATCATACAAATTATTCTTAGGAAATGATAATAAGTAATCAACACGGGTATCGTTTTCCTCGGTGAGAGATGAATGGAAATTCATGTTTATGTCGCGAATCGAGCTTGATTGTCATTAAAGATTTGTTTTTGGATTCTAATCTAATAAACGTAAAAGGAAAACATATAAAGGCACGTTAAACTAAAAATTAAGGCAAATTAAAAAAACTAACGTCATTTAAAAGTAATTAAAAATTAATTAAAACTTAAAAATGCAAATTAATTATCTAAAAATGACAAATTAAAACTCTAAAAACTCTAAATGCAAATTTTTGATTTAAAATGATAAAATTAATTTTTAGAAAAAGAATATATATTTTTTTGTATTTTTATTATTTTTAAAACTAATTAAAACACTTTTTAAACTAAAAAATAGATTAAAAATATAAAATGAAATCCGAAAAATTATAAGTAAATTTATAAAAATTCTAGAACCAATTCTAAAGATTTACTAAGAAAAACCACTCAAAGAGCTTAAACAGATAAGCAGTTAAAATTTAATAAGCTAAATTAAGCTTAATCCTAAACTACTATAAGAATTAAACTAGACAACCTTATAACAAAAAAGTCCTAAGGGCATACTGGTAAGGCATTGATGTTGTGAAGGAGAGGTCACAGGTTCGAACCCTGTGACTTCCTTTTTGAATTTTTTTTTATTTTTCTTTTTTGAAAAAAGCTAATCTATAAGCTAAAATAAGCACTTTTAATAAATGGACTTTTTGATAGAACCTAATAATAAGCTATAAAAAGCTAATCAAATGTGACAGATAGGATTACTTACTATTTAGAAATTAAGCTACATGATTTGGCTTTTTAGGAAGTTAATAAATAATAAGTAAAGCAAATAAGCTGTAACAGACCTAGACACTACCCTTATAAACACTTAAGACCACAAATAAGCAAATTCAAATAAGTCACAAGGCATTAAAATGACTTTAGGACAAAAGAGGACTCTAAAAAGACAGTTTAAAAAGCATTTGACTGACTTTAAGCTAAGTAATTGTACAAATAAGCACTTTAAAATTCTAATAAGCTAAAAACAGATAAGCAACTAGTCCTATTAAGCACATAGATCAACAAACAAGCAAACCAAATAAGCTGGAAAGCATCTAAAAACATTAAAGGAAACAGACACAAAAACCACTTTTAAAAGACTTATGACACACTTTTAAAGCTAAACTTGGGACTTTCCAAAAGTCTTTCCTGAAGACTTACCTGGATTACCACCGATACGACAAGTTGAATTCCAAATTGACTTAGTCCCAGGTGCTACACATCTAGCTCGATCCCCGTATATATTAGCACCGTCAGAAATGGAAGAATTGTCTACTCAACTACAAGAACTTTCTAACAAAGGATTTATAAGACCAAGTTCCTCACCCTGGGGAGCTCCGGTTTTGTTTGTCAAAAAGAAAGACGGCTCTTTTCGAATGTGTATCGACTACCGTAAACTTAACAAGCTTACCGTAAAGAATCGATACCCACTTTCGAGAATCGATGACTTGTTTGATCAGTTACAAGGATCAAGTGTGTACTCAAAGATCGACTTGAGGTCTGGTTATCACCAACTCAGAGTTCGTGATGAGGATATTCCAAAGACGGCATTTAGGACCCGCTATGGTCACTACGAGTTCCAAGTGATGCCTTTTGGGTTGACTAACGCGCCGGCAGTATTCATGGACTTGATGAACCGGGTATGCAGACCATACTTAGATAAATTTGTGATCGTGTTCATCGATGATATCTTGATCTACTCGAAGACCAAGGAAGAACATGATGCACATCTTAGACTAATTTTGGAGTTGCTCAAGAAGGAAGAATTGTACGCCAAGTTCTCGAAGTGCGACTTTTGGCTGTCGAAGGTACAATTTCTTGGACACGTGATTGATAGTGAAGGCATTCACGTTGATCCTGCGAAGATTGAGTCAATCAAGGATTGGGAATCACCCAAGACTCCAACAGAAATTCGCCAATTTCTAGGTCTTGCCGGTTACTACCGACGATTTATCGAAGGATTCTCCAAGATTTCCAAGCCTATGACGAAGCTGACTCAGAAAAGTGTAAAGTTCAATTGGGGTGAAAAGGAGGAAACTGCTTTCCAGACATTGAAGCAAAAGTTGTGTAGTGCACCGATTTTGGCATTGCCCGAAGGAAGTGAAAACTTCGTAGTATATTGTGATGCTTCTCATAAGGGATTAGGCGCAGTGTTGATGCAGAAAGAGAAAGTTATAGCTTATGCTTCCCGCCAGCTCAAAATCCATGAGAAGAACTACACGACACATGATTTGGAATTGGGAGCTGTGGTGTTCGCTCTCAAGATGTGGAGACATTACCTTTACGGCACGAAGTGCGTTGTGTACACTGATCATAAGAGTTTGCAACATATTCTTGATCAGAAAGAGTTGAATATGAGACAACGTAGGTGGTTAGAGCTGTTAAGTGACTACGACTGCGAGTTACGCTACCACCCGGGAAAGGCGAATGTGGTGGCTGATGCGTTAAGCCGAAAGTGTAGACCTAAGCCACTGCGAGTTCGAGCCTTGGTTATGACAATCGGTTTGAATCTCCCTGCGCGGATCTTGAATGCTCAGGTTGAGGCGAGAAAAGAAGAAAATTTCAGAACAGAGGATTTGCATGGCATGATTAAGAACCTGGAGCCACGTGCAGATGGAACGTTGTGTTTGAAGAATAGAAGCTGGATACCACTGTTTGGTGACTTGAGAGCTTTGATTATGCACGAGTCGCATAAGTCAAAGTATTCGATCCACCCTGGATCGGACAAAATGTATCAAGATTTGAAAAAGCTTTACTGGTGGCCCAACATGAAAGCAGAAATTGCCACATATGTGAGAAAGTGTATGACTTGCGCAAAGGTTAAAGCGGAATACCAGAAACCGTCCGGTCTATTGGTACAACCAAAAATCCCTAAATGCTGATTTCTTTGAAATTGATATAACATTTGTCCCATAATTGCATCACAATGAAAAGCTTGAAAATAGCCCAACGAGATTTGATCATTTGTATGTAAGTAGAAATCCATAAATGAAATCTTGTCAATATTAGACTCCATTGCACATCAAGTAAGCCAAGCATCTAATTCACCTGAGAAAAACATGTTTAAAAGTGTCAACATTAAAGTTGGTGAGTTCATAGAGTTTTGTAAATATAAATGTAATTGTTGGAATCCAAAGATTTATAAAGTATGTATGATTATTTCAATCCTTATAATAATCGCCAAAAACGTAAGAGTAAATGTAGAACCAAAAGAGTTTAGTGTTTATTGCTTCGCTGCAATATGATGAAACATGTTCAGAAATTAGTAATGTTCAATAAGTAGTATGGACAGTGAGATCGTTGATTTTCCAAAATGTATGGGTCTACTATAACAAATACAGTTAACAAATAAATAATAATCTACTGGTGTACTAAGCTCTATGACATCTGATGCTCGTCATATAATGTATGCAATTTATGACATAATGGGCCCGTGTAGATGTTCAATCCCGTAAACATCTCCAATTGTTACGTCATGTATGCATTAGTTATTTCAGTACAGGGCGAAATAGTGAGCGTACTCACTCCGAACAGGGATGTCAATACCAATAGATCTATTTATACACTCGCGCTTCCTCAACGGTCATTCGATAAGAATTTAACAGTTCATGAAATTGGGCAATGGTGGGTTTGTTAATTAGGCAAAACACGTAACCAGGAGTTGATAAACCGAAAAACCACTTGTGTCCAAATAAAAATTAATGTTGTATTTGTGAAATAGCTTTAGAGTACTTTAAATTCCATAAGTAGAAAAGAGTTTGATATAAGATCAAGTTATCGAGTTCGTATTGAGTATGTAAACACGTTGTATTTTGCATTTGTATTCTCCCCTCGAGATTCTATAATAGTAAATGTAAAGCGATGTAAAAGAGGGCTATTAAACTCTCATTGCTAATGAGAACGATTTGAAGAAAAGGCATTTAATTTGCACAACACGGGAAAAAACGGAAAGACCGGAATGGCTCGACTGAGAATGTAGTAAAATAATATTACAGTTAGTCCCACTAGCCTAGGATCTGCGTTTGGATTCTTTTCCGATGAATGGTTACATCAACGCGACTTGTTGATAAAAGATTTAGATTTAAAGTGGTAATAGTTTGGTGGTTGGTTAAATAAATAAATCAAAAGTAGACGCAAAGTGTGTAATATACGTTCTTTATATATTACTTATGAAAATAACCCTTATATAATTCTTACCGTGAATTATATAACAAAGACAATCAATCCAAAGATTTATGAGAAGTATAATATACCTTGCAGGTATTATATAATAAGTGTGAATAATTAATTAAACCAATTAGTTTGACAACCATTTAATTAATGAAAAGACTTTGAATAAAAGTTGACAAATGTCTTAACGTTATGAATTAAACAACCGATGTTTGTAACAGTTTATAACCATTATAAAATATAAAATAATATTTTATAATTTATAATTTCGTGCTTCGAGATTGTGTCTAAAACAGTTGCCTCAATGTAAAAGTATAGTTTTCGTTCATTGGTCAGGTTATTGTATAATACAAGTTAATGTATCTTTTAAAATATAACTTGGTCCCTTTTTATCCGTCTATAAAACAATATGAGATTTAGTAAAACGTTACTGAATATTGAAATATATATACATTTCGTTATGACATTTTCGGTTATATAATGTTTTCCATATTCGCAAAACTCGACGTTTTTCAATAAAATCTGTATATATTGTAAATCATTTTGTTTTTCAATATTTCCAAATGCCCGCGTTTGTTTAGATATAATAATTTTATATATATGTTATTATAATCTAAATTAACCAATTAGTAAACACATATTATTTAACCCAATTATAACCACACATTTATGTCAAGATTTAATATTTATAAAACTTATGATATATTTATTTGGCCGTTTCGCTAAACAAACACACATTTGTATATAAAACTAAACGAACCCTTGTTGTTTGTTGCTAACCAAACGCTCCCTAACGGCTGTCTCGACCTAACAAAGCAACCACTTGTCTGTCAAATAGTCCATACGACTGTTAAACCACAACCAAACGCCCCTTGTGGGCTGTCACAAACCAAACGCACCCTAATGGTGCAAACCCAAAACAAACACCCCACTTGGTATTTCGCAGCATCAAACGACCCTTTGCTTTTCAATCACCAACTACATACCTATATATATGGTTGTTCGCATACAGCCAAACGCAACCCTGCGTTTTAAAAAACACCCAGAACAGCAAGCCCTATTCTCTGAAAGAATAAACCAACCAGACCCTCTTGTGCCAAACGAACCCAAACGCACTTTATTGTTTTCTAGTAAACCTCACGCACCCTTAGTGGTGAAATAACAAAAAAAAAAACGCCCCTATGGCTGCAAGAAGATCAAATCAAAACCGCAACCCTTGCGGTGCAAAACCAAATCCAGAACGCACCCTAGGTGCCTCGGGACATAATCAAACGCACCCCTGGTATGGTGCAAAACCCACACCGAACGTACCCTCTGGGTGCTGTGACGAATGGCAGCGGCATGAGGTGGGGATGGAGACGATGGTGAGGCTGTCGTCGTCGTGATGGTGATAGTGGGGTGGCGGTGGCATGGCAGCGGCGGTCGAGTGGTGGTGATGACGGCGCGTGACCGAGAGTGGGTGTGTGGATCGAATAGATCGGGAGGTGAGGAAGCTTTTTGGAGCTCACCGGAAAACTCCGCTGGAAAAGTTTTCCGGCGGCGGCGACGTGGTTGCCGGCGGCGGCTGCTGGCCGGAGGGCTGCCGGATATATTGAGGGAGAAGAGAGAGTGTGAAATATATGTGTGTGTATATATAAGAAATGAAATGAAATGAATTATATAACTTATATATATATATATATATATATATATATATATATATATATATATATATATAATTGGGAAGTGACAAGTTAAAACAGTTCAGGGTAAAAAGTGTAACTTTTTAATATAGTTTTTATAACTATCGGTTCGGGACTCGTTTGAGCGACTTAACGGACGATTCAAATCTCGAAACTTGCGCCATTGTTTTCCAAATCATTTTTCTGATAAAAATGAGTACTTATTTGATATTATTTCATAAATATTTTTCATATCATTTATAAAATATTCGTTATTTATTTAGTGAACTGGTTACGTCTTGTTCAGAATAAAAATGGATTTCAACTCGAATATTCGCGTTTTCAAAAACGCTTTTAATTAAAATGCTAAGTATTTTATTAAATATTTTTATTTAATAAATTGTGATAATTAAATTAATAATCATTTTCCGCTTCTAAATCTTGCAGAGGCATTCAGTCACTTCCATGACTATTCCAGGTCTCGGGTAAAACTGAAAAGTTGTCTGAAATATCATTTCACATCAAATTGCTTTAGAGTCCGAGTCGTGAATACGTGATTTAGATGATCGTTCTTATAAGTCAAGCCAGACCCTAAAAGTCAAAGATTGAAATCGTCATTAAAAATTTCGAAAATTCTCGGATGTTACAGTACCTACCCCTTAAAGAAATCTCGTCCCGAGATTAAATCTGTGTTATCCGCTTAGTGTGACTAAGAACAAGACTTAAGATTTACTATGCTATTTCAACATGCCGCTGATAACTTTATTCAGCAATATCTAATGTTTCGACATTTCTTAATATCCATAAATTTTGGCTAGGTTGACCAGGATATCCAATCCATTAGAATAGGTATCTTAGAGAAACATCATTACAAGGTTTATTGTTGGTATAAGTGCTTTATGAAGCAAACCTCTTAATAGAGAACACATCAAAGGAGAAAGTGTAGTCGCGTGAGTATGTTTGTATAAGTCTCTAAATGTCCGAGGACGGAGTCTCGTTTCTACTATTTGTAATGTTCGATGATTCACATCAACGTGGCTTATGTATGTAAGTACCCAACTTACTTGGCAGTACTAGGATGTATCGCGACCTAAGTCTTCCTACTAGTGGCCCGAAATGAATAGTCCAACTATCTGTTTCGTCGATAGGTGTTTATCTCGTTTAAGGGGAGTTGCATTACCTATTGGATAAAGTTGTATCAGTCGGGACCGCTCCAGGACCCAACAGTAGCGACCATAACGTCAATACTATAACAAATGGTGACGGGATATTGCACTCAGTCTGTTAGCTCCACAGACAGTTCGTGATCGCGAGGATTAGCAACGGCAAAAATAATAACTTAAGAATGTGATAAGGTAGCTCCAAGTGAGGCCTTAAGATTTTGCTGAGTGGTAAGACACGATTGTGTCTCTAGACCCTTTTTAACGGATTCTGATGATTATTGATTTCAGGTTCATACTCGTGTCATATCGGATACCATTAAGCCCACTCATTTATAATTTCTTATTTACATAAAGAAGCGTCCAAATTTATGTAAGTAAGAAATGATAAACTTATGGTTCGGTGATTTATAATTTTTTTTTATTTAACTGAAGAGGCGTCCCAATCCTTTCAAATAAATAAATTATAAATCATCCTACTTAATAATTTCTGATGCAATACGCGTACACACAAAGTTTTCAAGGTGGTGAATGACATAACGATGCCGATGCTCTAATGAGTATGGAACGAGTATTTAAAATTTGTCTTCGGAGACGGGGAGTAAAACAATTAGGGAAGATCGACATAGTGTTCAAGATAGTTAATGAGTACTCAGCTAGAGTAAATAAGGGGAAGATCTCTATGAACGAATCAGTATAGCGATTATCATATCAATCTTCCTATTACAAGTCCCGCCCATACAAGACTTGTAATACTTAGATTCATACATAATTCCATGTAAACAAAAATTATGACGGTCTTCGCGTAATACAATATAGTATAAAGCTATGAAGAAAAATAATACCCTTAGAGACCATTGTTTAACTTACAATATCTGAGAACGAAATGGGACCGTTGTGCAACTCACAATGTTTTAAGAAATGCTCTGGTATTTATATAAATAACTCTTATATAAATAAA